>JANIJH010000223.1:5569682-5584197 GCA_024520975.1 Erythroxylum areolatum
AATAATAATAATAATAATAATAATAATAATAATAATATTATTATTATTATTATTATTATTATTATTATTATTATTTTAAATTTTAGACAAAGACTCGTAACATTAGAATCGTTAAAGAGAAAGTTGTACTAATTCTTTGTTAAAATTAAATTAAGAATAATTATAAAATTTCTATTATATATTAAATAATTAATTAAGTGATAATTTATATTATAATAATTTACTGTAAATTTAATAAAAAAGGTTTTTTTAATATATCTAATATTTTAAAATAATTTAACATTAATAAAAATATTTTAAAATTAAAATAATAACATATTTTTACCTTTTTTCTGAATTCTAGGTCAAAATTTTTATGAATAGACCCTAATAATTTAAATAAATTCCACTAAATTGTTAAATTAATATTATATTTCATTTAAAAATCAACCAAACTTTAAATTTAGATCAAACAATTTAAACCCAAATTAAAATAGAAAAATTAAACTATTTAACTTAAGTTCGTATCAAAATAAAAAAATTCACCCTAAATTCATATCAACCCATTATCAACCTTAACAGAGTCTAAGGTTGTTCCAAACATTTTATAGGCTCTTATTAAAATAAAAATATCCCTATTTTGTCTCTTTTTATTTTTTATGAATATCAAAGGTAAGTTTTTATAAAGAACATAATGAAACAAAATAAAAACAAATTAAGAGTAGGTCTTGAGCAGGTGCTTTTCTTGCTAAGTCTTGGACAGGTACCCTTCTTGCTTTTGCCCAGGATAATATGCAAAACTTGCAAAGGCAATCTAAAACTTTATATATATATATATATATATATATATTCTATCCTATCCCCAGCAACATAGAATACAGGAATCAAAGGCAGAAGTCCATGCTTGAACCCATTGTAATGGAAAATGTGGTTGGTTGATTTTCATTGATGGTTCGATCGTTGCCGATGCTGGCCTTCTTGAGTTTGGCATTTTATTTGAAGACGGTGAGGGATCATTTTCATTAGCCCTTTCGGGCTACGAGGAAGGCAATCAGTCCTGCAATAACGGAGGCACTTGCTCTTCGACAGTGTTTGTTATTTGCTCGTGATGGCATGCTACAAGCTGGCTCTATTTTTACTGATAGTCAACTCCTTATCTATGCTTTGAACTCCAGGCCTTTGGATTTTTCTTATTTTGGTCTTATCATTTCAGACTGTAAGAACATTTTATACACTAGGAACTATATCTCTGTTTTTTGGATTAGGCATTCGAAAAATGAGGGAGCCCATTCTCTTGCTCGGGTATCTGTTTTTCATAACCGTTTTCAGGTGTGGGTTGATGTACCTGCCTGTATTTTGGATCATTATTCTTCGAGATAATAACTATTCCTCTCTTTTCAAAAAAAAAAAACTTATAAGCTTTTCCCCACTTATCACTCAATCTTTAGTGTAGCCCAAGTTCCTTTCAACATCCTTGCCTTATCTTGTAGCAATCAAACAGGACTCGTCAAGCTCCAAACTCTGTGTGCCATTCAATTTAGGAAAGCGGGGTCACGTTGGACTTTTGCTAATCTTCCAAAGTCTAGTCCTGACCAAGAACACAGAATCTGTGGCTTGTGTTTCAGCTTCATTTGCATCCTCATATCACTCTTGTGGCTTGAAACTGGCTCTGGACCTGCTTTTTTTACGTCCTTTTTAATTCAGGGAAAGTAGAGGTTGACATCAATTGAAGTTTCTAACAAATGATCATGATAAGAAATAGTCAATTTATCATTAGTTCTCATCTTAAGTTATATCTTTAAACATAATAACGAGGTGAAATAAGATCGTTTTCGACAAAATAATATCGTTTTGAAAAAATTATCAAAATAACATCATTTATAATTAGAGTGTAAATTAGGGTTTAACCCTTTTTACTAATTAATCATATTTAAAAATTAATATAATCCAGTCGTAGACTCATTAAAATATAGTAGATTAACATATATTCCAAGTAACTGACAAGGTGGTGATTGCTAAATAGGTTGTTACGATAAGGAAAGGCCTATTTGACTTGTTCTTCCTTGGACTTTGGGTGGATGATCACGTTCCTGTCATAATCTGTAAATTTTTTTATACCCTTTCACAATTTCATGATGTTTGCTTTACTATAATCTGATTTACTTGACAGCTCTTTTTGAACTGCAAAATTGACATAACCAAAGTTCAAGTGGCATTTGTTCAAGTGGTATTTAATCCTTATTTATTTTAACCTAAATAAGGATTAAATACACCAAATTTCTTATAATTTTTTTTATTTTAAGGATTATTATTTGCTTTTTTATAATATTATTTATTTATTTTATAAGTCCCTTCGTTATATTTGCTAGTTATTTATTTATTTTTCTTAACATCATTTTAGAATTACAAATGATAAATTTTTTAAACATAATAAAAAGACTTATGTGATTAAATAATAATAATTTTTAAAAATAAAAATAAAAATAAAAAACTGAATTACAACTAACGCCATTATAAATAACCTAATAATAATAAGGAAAAAAATGCAACATAATTTATTTCTCTTTTCCTGACAGTTTATTAGAGTAGTCCAAAAGTTTTACAACAATAATAACCTAGTAAAAATCTCAACGCAGTTGACTGACAAATGTTGGAGAAAACAGTCGACATTGTTAAGACTGAGGGCTAGAGATGAGTGTGAACCAAACCACACCAATAAGTGGAGAAAAAAAGAGCAGAGTATGAAGAGGAAGAGACAACCATTGGATGTGAGTGAGAGCATACAAATTATGCTTGTTAGAGAATATATAAAACCAATTGAGTTGGTCTTACACAACAGCTTAAGTTATTGTGGTGAAATGGTCCCTTAATATAATATTAGAGCCTCTATGACCAAACGGTCATAAGTTCGAATCTTACCACCCACCTATTCTAATTAAATTAAGCACAAGGTAAAATAGACTTGTGCAAGTTTCAAGACCAAAGGGCTTTCACTTGAAGAGGTGCGTTAAAGAATATATAAAACCAATTGAGTTGACCTCACACAACAGCTTAAGCTATTATGATAAAATGGTCCCTTAATAGTGCTATTGTGTGAGTAAGAGTATCATGGGAAGAGGAGAGGATGAAGTTGTAATGTTAAACATTTAACTATTCCGGACATGCGTAGAATAGGTAAAGACAAGGATTAATTATCTTTACCTGTTCTCAAGAATACCTAATCTACGTAATGGTTATTTTGTGGGTTTTTCAAAAACCAAACATAAAATTCCTATTAATTAAGAATAGATGAATAATAGAATACTTATTACCGTGAACCAAGCATACCTTAAATGAGTAGATATTATCAACGACAACTTTTTATTAGACAATTTCTTCACACTAAACTCATATTAGAAAACTAAAATGTCTTCAATTTATTATATGTTTTTTAGATGGGAGCATTATTTTAAAAATCAAATCCATTCACCCAATTTAGTTTGGTTTAGTTTACAAAAAAATTGATAAATTTATTACTTAATCGATAGATTTTTATAATTAATTAGTTTTTATAAACAAAAACAAACTCATTAATTTTTAAATAATAGTCTCATTTTTTAAATAAACTTTAAAATTTTTAGAGTAAAGATGTTATTTTTCAAAACTTTTAATTTTATCTTTCGTTATCATATAATTATCATATAAAAATTGGAGTTATTAATTATTATAATCCCTCCATTTTTATTTAAAAATAAAATCATAATTTGGTAATAATATAATTTAATGTCGAGTGAGACGAAGTTCCATAACTGCTTCCGTCGTACGCCACGCCACTTCTTTCGTTTGCTTCCCTCGCAACTTGGGCGATGGAGTCAGCTAAAAGGAAAAAAGACAAATATTATTTTATTTCCACAAAACAAAATGAGCTATTTTCTAATTTATTTTAGTTATATCTAAATAAAAATATAATTGCACATTATCACAAAATTACTAATTTAACACTTAATAATATTGAGATTGCTGAAGTATAAATGTCCACAATTCAATTTGCTTAATTAAACCACATGATGCAGGTAAGTTGATAAGGTTCTGGCTTAAATAAGGTTACGGATTTAAATCACTCTCATGTATACAGTTTTTTAACACTTAGAACCAAAGTTTTATCCACAAAGGATCTACCGACTCAAACGAGAATTAGTCTAGGTATGAATGACCTAAAGGTGCTATCCTATAATTAGGATCCTCTTAAGACACCTCATAAGAAACAAAAAAAATATCTATAATTTACTTAATACTATACCATTATTTATAAGTAAGAATCGATATTTTAAAAATCGAACATGAAATTACGCTAGTACAATAAGAGATTTAAAGTTTAAAAAATTTAGCGGCCAGTATAAAATTAAATAAAATTAAAAAATTTGAAATATAATTAAAAGATATTACTTGACAAAGAAATTATTAAATAAAAAATAATTAATTTATTTAATTTATAAAAATTATTAATTAATAAAATTAATTAATTTATCAATTTTTAACAAAATTATTTAAATAAATTGAATCGAAAAGTTAGAAAGAAAAATTATTTTATTGTTTATTTAATCAAAGAGTTTGAAATTAGTCAATTAGTCAATTATCAATGTAAATGTTATTATATAATCATTTAATTATTTTAATGAAAAAATAAAAAATAAAAGAAATGTAACCGAAGTTAACTTCCATAAATTTATACGTCGTCTCACTTGAATGTGAAGAAAACCAAAGATGGCGACAACAACTAAACTAGCAAGAGGTCTCTCCTCGCTTGTTAACAACGTTAATGGAGCTCGGAGTCTGATGAGATCCTCAATCTCAAATGGGTTGGCGTCATTTTCCTCGTCGACGGCAGCGGCGATAGTGAGGCAGGATGTGGTAGTGGGTGGCTCAAGGGGAGTGGGGTTGGAGATATTAGGTGCTAAGGATTATGAAGATTACAGAAGGTCCTTGTATGGTGATATCACCCATAAGGCTTTGCTTGTTGATGCTGTTGGTACTCTTGTCGTTCCCTCTCAGCCTATGGCGCAGGTAAATGGACATGCAATGTCTATGCTCTCGGGTATTGTGTGTTTCAACTGTCTTCGGTTTTGCATGTTCTGTTTTTTGGGTTTTTTCATGTCTTGGGTCGTGTTTTTATGCATTGATTGAACACTGATGTTGTAAAGTTTATTGCCTTGGTTGAAAAGTTCTGGTTTTGATCAATGAGATAATTTGGAAAGCTGTAAATTTTATTCACTTTTTGGGATCATCTGGTTCCTTTACAGAATTGAAGTGGATGAATTTGTTCTGTAAATGAACGTACTTGATGAATTTTCTTCTTCTTCTTTTTTTCTGGGTTATTGATGCATAAAGTTTACACCTTTTTTTGTGTATTGTAGAATTATGAAACTAAAATTTAGTCAGTCATATTAATTGCTTTCAATTTCTCTTCTTCAGATATATAGACAGATTGGGGAAAAATATGGGGTTGAGTACTCAGAGAATGAGATACTGAACAGATACAGGAGAGCCTATGAGCAGCCCTGGGGCCAATCTCGTCTCAGGTCTGTTACTGCATTTCTCTTTCAATTTAACTCTGTGTTGTAGTGAAATTAAAAGTTCTTCTTTTTCCATGATATTTCTCTGTCATATTTACATGTTCTTGCGATTTTTGATTGTTTTTTCTAGATCAGAAATGAAAATTATGTTCATTTCTTTGTGTTTGGAATCTCAACTTTTAGAGAACTTGGTTTTCAGTTCACATGTTTTCCTTGGAATCTGAAATTTTATTGCCCTCTAGTGCTTTACCCTTGAATTATATAAGCTTCTTCTGTGACCTGAGCAGTATGCTTGTGCTGTCTCGAGATATTAATGAATGAATTCCCACTTTTCAATATATAGATTGGATAATGGCAAAGAAAGAAAGAGGATTGAATCAACAAAGTACATTATCTACTCAGATCTATGAAACTTATGGGAAGAACTAATTGACCGAACAAGTGTGGGAAGTGATTTGAGAGTGCCTCAAATTGCTTCTCATTCAAATTGTTTGGTCATGTTATACTTCCACAAATTGTTGCAAGTTTCAATGAGAACAAAACGGCGCTAGTCGTTAAATATGTCAATCAAGATCTTCCTCAGATTTGTCAATCTAGCTACACCTTGTAAAAATGTGTATTGTCAGTATCGCACTGGACAATTTTGGCGCACGCAAATGTGTTTAAGATTAACTATCTCCAAAGTACTTAAACGTTTGATTTCTGGGGCCATATTTCAAGCAGGGGATATGATACAATTTTCAAACAGCAATTGAAAACTTTTCAGTTCTTCAGTTTTCTTTGATGAGATTTTGTTTTTACTGATTAAGATCAGTAACCATGAAGCCTACCATCTCATACTGGTTTGTTTCAGATATGTGAATGATGGGAGACCCTTCTGGCAATATATTGTTAGTTCCTCCACTGGCTGCTCAGACTCTCAGTACTTTGAAGAACTTTATGACTACTATACCACTGAAAAGGTATGGTTTGATTCTGTACCATGAATAGTCTTCTTTTCTTTAATTTATTGCAGGGTACAAACATTTACTTTGTGTGTATTCTTGTTATGGTAAAGGCTTGGCACCTCTGTGATCCTGATGCCGAAAAAGTATTTACATCTCTTCGAAAAGCAGGTGTAAAATTGGCTGTTGTGTCAAACTTTGACACTCGGCTTAGACCTTTGTTACGGGCTTTAAAATGTGATCATTGGTTTGATGCAGTGGCAGTTTCAGCTGAAGTAAGTCTACTCTTCTACTCTCCTTTGATTGCTACAGCCCCACTTGCAATTCTCACTTTGAATCAAGAGAGTTTTGATTGTTTCGAGTCAAATTAAGTAAACATAGTCAAAATATGTGCAGCTGTTGCAACTTTCATCTCATTTGATTGATTTATTGATTCATAAGAAGTCTTATTGTCTTGGGACTCATCAGTGCCATAACTTCGAAAGACACTGAAAAATGTTCAATTCTAAGTTAGCTTGCTTGCAAAATCATCTTCATCTTTTCCTCTCCCCCTTCCACAGGTTGCAGCAGAGAAGCCAAATCCTACGATATTCCTCAAAGCTTGCGAGCTGTTGGGGGTAAACCCGGAGGATGCTTTACATGTAGGCGATGATAGAAGGAACGATATATGGGGTGCACGTGATGCAGGCTGTGATGCTTGGCTTTGGGGAAGTGATGTTCACTCCTTCCAGGAGGTAACCATTCTATGTTCCAACTGAAAATTTTGAGAATACAAGACTTTTTGTGATGAACATTGCTTAGATCAGATTTGTTTCGTAATATTGTCCAGTTATGTTTGTTTTTTCGATCAGGTGGCGCAACGGATAGGCGTCCAGGTCTGAGATGATCTTCATATGAATAACTCAGAGGTAGCTTTGTATATATACACAGTTAGCTTAGCTTTCAAGAAGAACTCGTATAGTGTTCTATGTTTATAGTTATGTCTGGACTGGTTTTGCCAAAATGCCAAAAAGATGTACTCCTCCTACTTTCTGCACATGCAGCCCAATCATTAAACGCAACAAGAGAGGATTACCTCTTAAGTACATGATTCCATTCCTTCACATATCATAGGCTTGGCAATAACCCGAGCCCGGTCGATTGAATTCAGGTCAAGCTCGATTAAACATTTTTTTAATTTAAAAATTATATTTTATCCAAGACACTGCTATTTTGCTTCGGAAATTTTAACTTCAGATTTTGGGCAAGATCAGGCTTAACCCTAAACTTGACTAAAAGTTCAAAATTTTAAAGAAAGTACAAACAGGGCTTAGGTTGGTAATCTATTGTTGGCAATCTATTGCTCAAGTATAGTGCAATAGCTATAGTTTCAGGAGAGCAAATTCCACTTTCCCTGTGCCATCCTTGTTCCACTCGTTTTCGTTCACACATTTCATTAATTTATTGTTAAATGTGTGGATGAGAATGGGTAGAGCAGAGTTCGCACATCGGGTGTAGAACAGAGGATCCCTGAAGATGGAAAAAGAAAGGTGAAGCCGGAGCCACCAGCCTCTTCACGATTTTGGTCATGATGGAATTCCAATAAGGAGACGTAGAAAACGAAATACCTGCTCTAATACCATACAAGAGAAAATATTCTTCTCATTATCATAAGAAAAGCAGGATTACAAGGCTCCTCTTGTCCCTAAAATCTTTCCTACCATAATTACAGAATACCCTATTTTACAATATTGTTCCTGCCATTTAATCTATTTTGAGTTGCTTGTGCCCCATGTGCGCAGGAACAATTAACATGAATGATTTTCCAGCTTCTGAGAGGGATGAAGCTTTCCTCTAAGGGATTGAACATAGCAAGCTGTGAACGATCAAACTCTTGTGCCGGACCATTAACCTTGAAACTCCACCCCGTTATATAATGACCAGACAGGTTTGGTTGATCACAAGTGGATATGCCTATGTACATGTTCTTGGAGATCCTTGGTGTTAGATCTTCTGTTACTGAAAGTAGTGGACGACTTGGTTTTGGAACGCTTAAAGGAGATAGTGTAACATTTAGCATCTTCACTATTCCATTATACTCTATCCAAACTTGGAATGGGTCACCTTCTGTGAGGTCTACCTTTTGAAGGTATCCATCCATGTCCGAGAAGAAACCCAAAGGAGAGGAACTGATCAAAGTTGTATCCTTTTCATTGATCTCCAAAAGGGTGTCATTCGTATCTATAAAACCTTCAGTATATTTGATTCTTGTGCTAAACACTACCGAGAATATATGGGTAGATTCATAATCTGACGAAGTGGCTAAAGGAAGTGGCTTTTTAGAGGATATAAAGAAAGAGATTCCATCTCTGGACATCACTGGAAAGCGAAAGTTCATTGAAAAAACAAAATTTGTAGAGAAAGAGACGGAGTTGGTTGAAGGATGCTTGAATTCGAAGGGTAAAGAGTATAAAACTTGCCCTGTATGGTGTTCGGGGGCGTTGATACGCTTGACAGTGTCCGTCTCATCAATCTCAGAGACACCATCAAGCTTCAGATGCCTGTGAAAAGTGAATTCTTGATCATGGTGGTAACAGGCTGCTATTTCTGCGAGAAAAAGAAGCATAAAAAATCTCCAAGACATGGCTGAAATTAAAACCAACAATCTAAGATTTAATTGAATTTGAATATGAATATTCAAATCTAATTAATTACAAACATCATCAAAAGTTTATGTTTGGATCCAAATATTAGAAACCAAATTCCTTATGTTTTTCCGGGAAAGCTCTTGGCCACACCACCATTAACTGACTTTGCAAAGAAATTAAACGAATAGCCGTATCACCCCACCATTGACTGACCTTGCAAAGAAATTAAAGGAATAGCAGTGTGACCCCACCATTGACTGACTCTGCAAAGAAATTATAGGGTGACCACTGGCATGGACACGCACTTTAGACATTGGAGATTTTTTTTTCCCCGAAGGATAAATACATTAGAGTTAAACTACAAGGTGGGGGAAAACTACCCAGTTATATCCTCTTTTAGGATAGAAAGACAACCCACAGGTAAGTTTTGATATCAATGAATGCTAGGATCAAGAGAATTGGCATAATTTGTTAGCCAATTTGCAGCTCTGTTAGCCTCGCTGTATATATGCCTAACCTTCACAAACCAATTATGGTGGAGTAATTGGTGAATTCCCAAAATTAGAGTGTTGTAAGGAACATTGAAGTCGTCTGAGGAGGATAATATATTCATGACAGTCAGTGAGTTAACTTCGAGTTCAATCCTGCAATACCCAATATCCCATGCCAACTGCAAATCGGAATAAACGCCCCAAAGCTCCGCACAAATAGGGGTACAGAACCATATATTATGCGCGAAACCTCCTTGCCATTGGCCTGTACTGTCTCTCAGCACTCCACCTGCTGAAGCTCGCGATGTTGATGCTTTGTATGCGCCGTTAGTATTTAATCGTAACCAGCCCTGTGGAGGATGATTCCATTCCACAATTGTCTCCACTCTCCGTCTAGGATGTAGAAGCTCTCTGCCCACCAATTCCCTTGCATGGGTGGATCTGACGTATTGAAATATAATAGCACAAGGGTTTATCAGCCAGGAGAAATTGGGCTCGAAAATTGCTTTATTGTGCCAAGACCAGAGGAACCAGCAAGCTGTTCCAAATACCATCGTCCAATCTAGTCCGTGTAGCCGCCGACGTTGTTGTAGGTTTGTGAGTAGCCAATGGTTGGTTTCCTCGTGGAAGAAATCTTCTTGTATAAATCTGGTGTTTAGACTGCGCCAGAATGCACGAGCTTTACACCCGTCCCTGACAACATGAAAAAGAGATTCTATTTCACCAAAACCTTGGCAGGAGGGATCCAGGGCTTGATGTCGTAGAACTCGTTGTTGATTTGTGGGAAGGTTCTCTCGAGCAATAAGCCATAGAAATGTTTTAATCCGTTGTAGATCTTCCCATGTTCATATCCTTTCCCAAAGCTTACAACGATTTTATGAGGGGCACTAAGATAGGGATAAGTTTTGGTAAAGCCAAACCTAAACTTGAGTTTGAAACTGATTAAACTTGGATAAATAGATTCTAACTCTTGTTCCCTCTCTTTTAGATTGGAACTTGTGTATGTATGAAAATATTTTAAATCAAGTTTTAAGTTTGTTAAATGACCGTTTCAACCCAATAACTTATGTGAGGTCAACTTAATTGGTTTTATATATTTACTAACACACTTCTCAAGTGAAAGCCCTTTGGGCTTGAAACTTACACAGACTTTCTCTACCTCATGCTGAATAATAAGTGGGTGGTAGAATTTGAACTTACGACCATTTGGTCACAAAGACTCTGATACTATGTTAAATGATCATTTCACCACAATAGCTTAAGCTATTGTGTGAGGCCAACTTAATTTGTTTTATATATTCACTAACAAAGTTGAATATACTTGTATTGACATTCAATTTAAGTTTGAATCTATTTTTGAATTACCTCAAATTTGAATCCAAACTTAGTTCAAAGCTTTTAAGAGAAGTCAGTATTATATAGAAAAAAATCAATTATAGGTACTAATATAATTAGATTTGCTTTTTATAGACAAACTTAAGATTTGTGATTCCAAGTAAAATCCATTCAAGATTATTCAAGATCATGGGATCTTTTTCTATCATAGAAGGGCTATTGTATAAAATGTATTTTTAACTAATTGCTTCATAGATCCTTTATGTATCTATACCAATAAGAAATCATGTAACAGGAGATTCTTACTTATACAAATGGTAGTTCGAACTTGTCTTTTAAACTTCTGTACGAGTAGTAAACAATTTCAAACTAGAAATAGCTCCTCCTACGAAATGAATGATGCTTCAATTTCATGTGATATAGAGGCCCAGAAATTCCATTTGGTTCAAGTAACCAAGTAGACAACATTTGTGCATCGCGATCAAAGAAACATATATCAATAAAGTTATTGATAGCTTTTTGTCTGCAGCTAAATTATTTCAAATATTCTAAATTATGAAATATATTTTAACTTTTATTCAATAATATTAAATATTATTATTAATAAAAATATAGCTTGTGTATTTAAGTAAGCGAAATAACTTAATTATATTAAAATATTATTTTTATAAAAAACACTTAAAAGTTTGTGTAAATATTAATTAAGCATAATCTAATATAATTTCCATAAAAGATTGAAAATATTTGATAATTTTTTTTTACAATTTTTAAAGATCAAATTTGTGAAAATTTTGAGTAAATATTGTTAGAATATATGTTATATATCTAAGTAATTAGTTTTGTCATTCTTTTGGATGATGATAGCTAACCAATAATCCTTGTTTGACTTGGACTCAAAAAACTATTTTGGATAATGTTCTAGATGTGTATCTTGAGAAGATGTGTGATGGATTACGTTGATGTGTGGCTGAAGGGCATTGCTAGAATTACCTTGTGAATTAAATGATTTCTGTGAAAAAAATGAGGTGTGCAATTTTTGGGTGTGTGAGACCTACGACTGATAGCTTTGGTGTGTATTATGAGTGCTTTGAGTGAAATGTGTGTATTGAAGTAAAGTGTGTGCAATCCATATTGTGCGTGGGAGAGAGGACCTCTTTGGTGATGTTGGGAACATGAGTTTTGTCGTGTCCTTGGTGAATTACAAAACTAAAATTGAGAGGCCTATGGGCATGTAATAATAAAGGTCTTGACAACGTTATTTTCAAATGTGGGCAGCTGGTTTAATGATAAACTAATTTCAGGTGTGAGATATCTTGGTGTGTTGATTGATGGGTTGTTATTGTGGCTATGGGTGTCCTATATAGCTACGTTGACATCTGGATGTGGGCTACATGTTTATGTGTTTTTAGTGATGTGTTCTTTGCTTGACTGATAGCAATTAAAGGTGTGAAGTGTGTGTTTTCTGATTGTGAGATTCATAGTTCTGTATTGATTATGTGGGGGGTTGCTCATGCTAGACAGTCATCCTTATGGAGTGGCTCGCGGTTGGACTGATTGGTGTGTTGCGTGTGACTTCTGTCGTGGGTTATTTGGTGACTGTGTAGTTGTAATTTTGTTCAGTATTTTGCGTGAATCAACCTATAGTGTGGGAACAACTTTTATATCTTTTTTGGAGGAGCTAAACCCATAGGAAAGTTGTTCTGTTTAAATCTCAAGTGTGTTCAAACACTTAAGTCTTTTATTTATTATCTTTCAATTAATAAATTATTGAGATAAATCTTCTGTGGAGGTTAACACGAGTCGGTCCTGTTATTGGGTGTGAAAATCTTTCACAGGAAGTGAGGTTGAGAGAAAGTGTTAAGGGTTGAGTAGTGTCGGCTCAGTAAAGCCTTAGGTAAATCTATTGTATTTCGGTGAAAGTGATTAAGCTAGATGAAGGCTCATAGACGTAGACAAGATGTGTCGAACTGCGTTAACAAATCTCGGTGTTGATTTATTTTTGGTTCTTTTATTTTTTGATTTTTTTTGTGTTTGTTAGAAACAAATCGAAAATTTTGCGAAACAATCATCTCTTCAAATTTTCAATTGGTATCAGAGCGGGTCATTAAATCAAAACTTGATAGCAAGTTGGTGCAGATCTGAATTTCACAAATATGGCTACAAGAGAGGGTGCATCGATCACCAGACTACCACTGTTAGACAGCTCTAACTATCCCACATAAAAATTACTGATGAGAGTCTTCATCTATGCTCAGGATACAAAAACTTGGCATTCGATGGTACATGGGTGGACGTATCTAATGATTGCTGACAATAAAAGAGAGGCAGTTCAAAAAGATCCATATGAGTGGACAAGAGTCGAAGAAGAAAGTGTACTTGAAAACTCACAAGCAATACATGCAATTTTTAGTGTTGTTGATGAAGGATGCTTCTCAATGATATCAGTCTATGAATCGGCTAAAGAAACTCTAGATGCTTTGCAGGCTATTCATGAAGGGTCCAAATATGTGATCGCGTCAAAACTATAGATGTTATCTGTGAGGTTTAAAGAACTGAAGATGGATGAGAATAAAACTATTGGGGATTTTCATGAAAGATTGCGCGATATAGCGAATCAGGCACATTAACTCGGGAAGAAATATTCCAATCTGAAACTAGTCAAGAAGACGTTGAGATCACTATCTCCAAGATTTATTCCGAAAATTACAGCAATTGAGGAGACTCATGACATTAATGACTTGTCGCTGGAGAAGGTAATTGAGATTCTTACTAATTTTGAAATGAATTTGTTGAGGGAAAAACAAGAAAAGAGCAAAGGATTGGCACTACAAGATGAAACTGAAAAAGGCATAAATGATATAGAAGATAAATCTGATGAGAATAAGGATATGGAATTATTGACAAGAAATTTTAGCAAGTGGTTAAAGAAAGTGAAGAAGGATAGAAACGATTTTAGGCCAAATAGTCGGAGCTTATCAAATAGTAATTTCAAACAACAAGGGAAAACTTAAAAGGGTGAAAGAAAAGTGAAGAAAATTC
Organism: Erythroxylum areolatum; assembly: GCA_024520975.1. Lineage (NCBI taxonomy): Eukaryota > Viridiplantae > Streptophyta > Magnoliopsida > Malpighiales > Erythroxylaceae > Erythroxylum > Erythroxylum areolatum. Next base: position 5,583,650 of record JANIJH010000223.1, read on the forward strand.
AATATCATGAGTGTCAAGACTTTGGACATGTGACAGTGGAATGTGCTAACACCTTGAAGAAGAGAAAAGGGAAGTCCTATACAAGCACTTGGAGTAAGAATGAATCCAGAAGTGAGTATGGTAGTAAAGAAGAAGCTGTGAATAGTGCTACGTTAGTTATTTTATACAGCAAAATGCCAGTTACTTGTTTAACAGTAATCAAGAAGGAAGTAATGAAGACAAAAAAGTAAGTAAATCGGGAAATTTCAGAAAAAACCTAGACAATTAAGCTCAATATCAGATTATGACAGTGATGATAATACTTCAGATGATAAAAAGGAACGTATTTATGAAGACTATGAGTTAATGTATGATAAATGGGTCCAAATATGTAAGAAAAATGAGAAATTGAAGGAGGAAAACTCTTCCATGAAGAACATCATTTAAGATCTAGAAAAGAAGTTGTTGTCTACATTAGATGTGTTAGTAGTATGCCCTAGGCCAATGGATAGTTGTGATTCATGTATTAACATTATGATTTGTTGATAATATATTATGAGGTATTCCTT
>JANIJH010000223.1:5609551-5624148 GCA_024520975.1 Erythroxylum areolatum
CCTATCCACGACAATAAGGTATTTTCGTACATCCTTAGTATTTTCGATTATACGTCATGTTGTTGTATGGTCTTTTTCCGCAGTATATTGTGAATACTCGGACCGTACGCGATCCAACATGATGAGCTTGGTGAAACAAAATTGAAGTTTGTCAGTACAGAAAAAGGAATAAGAATCTTAAATGGAGGTACCGAAAAGCTATAAAAGTTGTTGAAAATTGGTAAAGCTAAAGGAGACCTTCAAGGCATTGGCTATAGAGATGAATGTTCCAAGTTGAATGATGAGAAAATTGGTACAACCAGATCAGTCCAAGGAGAAATCTCAAAGAAAAATCGAAGGTTCATACTTATATGTTACTTTTGTAGAGTAATTGGGCACATAAGACCGAAATATTACAAGTTGTTACAAATGATGTTTCAAATGGGTCAAAACTAAAAATCTAGATACTCTCCATTAAATTTCTAGCAGCAGCCCATGGTATCGAAGCACACTTGGATTAGAAAGAGTTAATTACAAGCCCAAAGACGTGAAGGAAAAACAAGAAATTGTCTAGATTCATAGTTATTTACTACTTATGAAGAAACTGTTTAGACAGAGGATAAGTCAGTTACTTCAGAAGAAGAAACCGATGACTGAGATGACGTGACAAGGAATAAACCCAGGTTTGAAATTCTTCGAAGGGCACAAGGACTGTGTGCTTTACATTTTTGAAGTATAGTTTGATGTTATTTATCAAAAAAAGGATTTGTCTTCTTTAGTTCTTTTATAGTTTTTATGTTGCCACTATTGTGCCATCTTTTTAGTAGTTTGCATTTTGGCTTCTATTTGGCTTCACCGAAGATCCATCCTCATCCCCATCAAGCTTCAGCTCTCTCATAAATTAGGCATCACTTTGGACTTATCTCTCGGGCATTCTTCATTTTGACACTGTTTTGCCCCAAGGGGGAGACATCATTTTATTTTTGGTAATTGTTCAATTCAAGAGGAGATTTCAAGGTATATACGCGACTATTCTTCTTGCTTTTTGGCATCTTTTTGTCCTAAGGGGGAGAAATTTAGATGATTGGATAATTGTGATGTTCTTTGGAACTTGATATTTGATTAAGGTGGAGTATTTGTCATATGAATTGTGAATTTGATACTTATATGTCCAATTATATTATTTAGGGAAAGTTTCATATTTGTGACAAACAATGCCAAAAAGGAGGAGATTGTTATGATATATGTTATATATCTAAGTAATTAGTTTTGACATTCTTAATTAATTGGACCTATAAGATATTAATTGGACGATGATAGCTAACTAATAATCCTTGTTTGACTTGAATTCAAAAAGCTATTTTGGATAATGTTCTAGATGTTATAGAATTATATGATTATATCTTAAATAGATGTGTATCTTGAGAAGATGTGTGATGGATTACATTGATGTGTGGCCGAAGGGCATCACTAGAAATTCCTTGTGAATTAATTGATTTCTGTGAAAAAACTAAGGTGTGTAATTTTTAGATGTGTGAGACCTACGGCTGATAGCTTTGGTGTGTATTGTGAGTGCTTTGAGTGGAATGTGTGTATTGAAGTAAAGTGCGCGCAATCCATATTGTGCATGGGAGTGAAGACCTCTTGGTGATGTTGGAAACATGGGTTTTGTCGTGTCTTTGGTGAATTAGAAAACTTAAATTGAGAGTTCTATGAGCGTGTAACAGTAAAGATCTTGACAACGTTATTTTCGAATGTGTGCAATTGGTTAATCATAGACTGATTTCAGGTGTGGGATATCTTAGTGTGATAATTGACTGATTTCAGGTGTGGGATATCTTAGTGTGATAATTGATGGGATGTTATTATGGGTGTGGGTGTGGGTGTCCTATATAGTTGCGTTGACATCTGGATGTGGGTTTGCATGTATATATGTTTTTAGTGATATGTTTTTTGCTTAACTAATAGCAATTAAAGGTGTGCAGTGTGTTTTTTTTATTGCAAGGTTCATAGTTCTATATTGATTGTGTGGGGGTTGTTTACGCTGGATAGTCATCCTTATGGAGTGGCTCACGGTTGGACTAATTGGTGTGTTGTGTGTGACTTCTGTCGTGGGTTATTTGGTGACTGTGTAATCGTAACTTTGTTTAGCGTTTTGCGTGAATCAATCTATAGTGTGGGAACAACTTTCAGATCTCTTTTGGAGGAGCTAAATCCATAGGAAAGTTGTTCTGTTTGAATCTCAAATGTGTTCAGATTTTGTTATTAATTTTTTAAACACTTGAGTCTTTTATTTATTGTCTTTAAATTAATAGGTTTTTGAGATAAATCCTTTGTGGTGGTTAACACGAGTCGGTCGTGTTATCGGGTGTGAAAATCTTTTACGAGAAGTGAGGTTGAGAGACAGTGTCAAGGGATGAGTGATGTTAGTTCAGTAAAGCCTTGAGTAAATCTATTGTACTTCGGTGAAAGTGATTAAGTTAGGTGAGAGCCTCGCAAACGTAGGCGAAGTGTGCCAAATTGTGTTAACAAATCTCGATGTTGATTTATTTTTTGTTCTTTTAATTTTTCTAATTTTGTGTGTTTGCTAGAAACGAATTGTAAAGTTTGGGAAACAATCATCTCTTCAATTTTTCAAATATAAATATCATCAAATTTTGTATGACACTTAAAAAGAATTAATTTGAAAATTGAATAAAAAATTCAACCACTTCAGTTGGTTAAACTATAAAAAACTTGAACAGTTCAATTTTTTAGTTTAATTTTCAACCTTTCGGTCTGATTTATTTTAATAATTCTTGTTGTTAAAAATCGATCAATTTATTAATTAATTGGTCAATTTTTATAAATTAATAAGTTCATATAAAATAAAATAAATTAATTAATGTCCATTTAATAATATCTTTTTTCAATTAAACTTTAAATTTTTTGATAGATAAAGATAGTCTCTTTCAATTATATTTCAAAATCTTTCATTTTATTTAATCTTTAACCAGTTTTATAACGTTTGAATACCAGTTGATCCTTTTAAATTTTAGACTTCTTGTCTTGCCAGTTTAATTTCCAATCAGGTTTTTAAAACATTAGTTTTGAGTTAAGTTTTATTGTTAAAAATGTTAAAATGACATTTTTGTGATGATATATACCTTTTTAAAATAAAAATTAAGATATATTTAATGAATTAATAAAAGATTAGAACATTCAAAATAATTTACCCCATTTTCTTTCTCTCGGAACCCTAACTATTAAAGGTTATAAATTGTTTACAAGAACTATTACCTTCCACTCTAGCTTGATAATTTTAACATTACTTATCCATCTGATGATGTTCTTAAACAAATGCAATTGGTTTGCATTAAAAAAGTGGTTTAAATCTTGAGGAGGTAAACTGAATGCCGTGAAAGTCTCCACTTTCGAGCATTGAGACATCTCAAGGTCTTGTGCTTCCAAGAGGGTGGGAACAAGAATACCCGTGAGTTGGGAACCAATCCTCGTGGTTAAATTATAAACATCTGGCCTAAGAGCGTGCCAAGCAGACGAAGCCCTAGTCGGGGCCTAACATGCCATGCACACGCCACGCTCCCTACACATGCAAACTTGCTTATGCCTTCGTCTTTGAAATTGCTATAAAATAATTACTATGTGAACGTCACTAACTAAACTATATTTATACTCCTTTTTCAAACAAAAATTAGACTCTTACGACATTAAGTATAATAACACTCGTGAGGCAAATTTTAGATTTTACTAATAAATTTTTATTAAATATTATATTACTCATTTGTGACTTATAAAGATTACACTTTTCTGATCGGAAAATTACGTATTACAAAAATAGTCTCTTTGTAAAATGTAAAAAGAATGATGCATATAACTGATGACCCTCTTCTGATTCTCGCAAAATGAAGAATCTTATATATTAAAATTTATTCTTTAAATTATAAATCCAAAGTTAGATTATACAGACTTTTAGATGATAAATTAAAAATTGTCTCACTTTAGGTTAATTAGTGCCCAATATTCATATATGTATTGCCTATATTGTCCATTGGACACAAAGTTTGGAGGTTTACAATGAACTTCCTAATAATATATATTGTAAAAAGCAGGCAAATACATCATTCAGTAGGTCACTAACTTTATTTATTTGTTGTTATTCCAATGTTTACATCAAAACGGTACGGCTAGGTTATTAATTATTACGTATGTTACTTTCAGAAGTGAAAGTGAAAGGTACATAAAACAATCCTTAGTCCTGTCCTCCTTACATAATGATCTAAGTAGTCCTCTAGAATTTTCTCAATGTCTAACAATAATTAAAAAAATTAATTAATTAGATTGTAAAAATTTTCAACTATTTTATTTTTTATTTGATTTATTTTAATAATTTTTAAAATTTATTTATTTATTAATTAATCAATTAATTTTTATTAATTAAAATTTTTTAAATCAAAATTAATCAAAAATTTAAAATATAATGAAAACTATAATTGAAGCTATTCTATATATAGATCAAATGATCTCTAGTTCGTAAGCCTGAGCAATCTAAAGAGTAAGACTAGATTAGCTTTTTCTCAAATGTAATTGGTTATGTATGGAATACTATTACTAATGAAGCCTATCATGCTGAGGTAACTAAAATGTCATCTTCCTCACACTTGTCACTAACAAAACCACTAGCGAAATAGGATTTGTCATCAAACACATGCTATATTTGTTGCTAACATAGTGTAGATGGTAGATCTAAAAATTATTTTTTGGTGGGGCACAATGGATTCATAAATTATTTCAACTAGTGGTATTTTTCAAAGTCAATAAATTATTTCAAATTTTGAGGAAACTTAGGAAAGGCAAAGAATAAATGACACCAAGATGACGGGTTTTTAGAGATTCATTAATTGGCAGCACTTTATGACATTGTCTTCGTATTAATAATTTTTTTAAAATCTTAGCTTATTTATTCTACTATTATGAAGTATTACATTATAACAATATTTTAAAAATTAGATTGAGAGTATTGAAAGTTAACAGGTTTAAGATTTAAAAAGTTAAAATGATATTATTGTTATAAAATTAAATAATTTAAAATATGATTGAAAGAGACCGTACTCACTTTAATTAAAAAATTGTTAAATAAAAATTAATTGATTTATTTTGATTTATAAGAATTTGTTAATTTATAAAAATTAAATATTAATTAATAAATTGATCAGTTTTTAATAATAAAAATTATTAAAGTAAATCGAATTAAAAATTTAAAAATAAACTTAAAAAGTTGGACGTTTCAAAATTTTTACAATTAAATCGACTGAATCGGTTAGACTTTTTAATTATTGTATTATTGTAAATATTGCCTTCAAACATTAATCAAATATGTGATAAATGATATAAAATTGGCATGCAGCAATTTATATAAGTCATGATCGATCAGCTCATTTTCTTATACCTGACACACGAGTATCAAATAGATCCGAAAGCTTATCCACTATGGTAGCATTTTGTCCTCCCATGTTTCAAGGCTATGGATGGTCATTAGAGGACCCCATAATCAATGAACAAAGCTACATATTTGGAGAAAGTGAAACTGCTGAGTCTTTCCCTTATTTATCTCCTATACTATCAGATCAACCACAACTTATCAAGTTTAATCACTCTGCAACTTCTTTCACTGGATATGGTGGTGAACCTGACACGGTTAAGAAGCTCAACCATAACGCCAGTGAACGTGATCGTCGAAGGAGGATTAATAACTTGTATTCTTCACTCCGTTCATTGCTTCCTCCAGATCAAACGGTAACCCTGACTCCAACTTCCAAAATAATGTACATATTGTTCTAAATCAAAAGCTCTAATGTATTGAGTTCTTGTTTCTGATGATTTTGATGCAGAAAAAGTTAAGCATACCAGCTACAGTTTCACGAGTTCTTAAATACATACCTGAGCTACAGCAGCAAGTAGAAAAACTGGTTCAAAAGAAGCAGGAGCTTCTGAAGACGAAATCTAAACAAGATGATATGATAATTAATCAAGCAAACCAAAGAACAAGAACCCATCAAAGGTTTTCGATCGCGGTATCAGTAAATCGAGTTAATAACACAGAGTTCATTATTCAGATTTCCACCTCAAAGATCCATCAAACTCCACTGTCACAAATCCTACTCAGTTTGCATGAGGATGGCCTTTTCCTGATGAATTCTTCCTCCTTCAAGTCCTCGAACGACAGGGTTTTCCATAATCTTCATCTACAGGTTTAGTTTCCTGACGTTCTTTGCTTTGCATTGATGAAGATAGATGTGTAAATTTGTTTCTAAATCTGGTTTCTTACTTTGAATTTTCAGGTTTTGCAGGTGAAAGGAACTGTTAACATTGAGTGTGAGGCTCTAAGACAGAAGCTTTTGTCCTTGTATGAGGAAAGGGAATCAATGTTTCCCTGAAATTGTGAATCTTGATTCCTTGATATTCTTACCGAACCTCACCTAAAAATATCATTTTAGCTTTTAAGTTTTCAGTTAAATTATTTTAATAATTTTTATTATTAAAATTGATTACTTTATTAATTAATCGATTAATTTATATAAATCAATAAATTTTTATAAAATAAAATAAAATAATTAATTTTTTATTTAATAATTTTTAATTAAAATTTAAAATTTTATGTAAATAAGGACAATCTTTTTTAATCATATTTTAAATTTTTTAATTTTAGTCAATCTTTAACCAATTTTATGATGGTCGGAATAAATCTTTTAAACCTTAAATTTCTTATCTTATTGATTTAATTTTCAGTTTGATATTTAAAATATTACAAACATAAGTAAAATACATAAATTAAATTAAATTAAGTGAATTCCTTACAATACTAAAATTAAAAGATCTGTGAACATTACTTTTTATAATTATTATTAAATTAAATTTATAATACATTTTGTTTTACATTTTAAGCATCTTCAGCTTTCATGAATTCACAATGCAGATCTACATAGTGGCTTCTTTAGTTAGACTGTAAAGTTGGTGCAACTAATGATCTCCAACATAAAATAAGAGCCGTCTTGATTCAGACATTATAGTGTACGACATTATCGTTGTCAGATTCCAAGAATCTGATACTTGTTCGAGACAAGACAGTGACTTAGTGTAATAATGGAGTGTGCACAAGGATATGGGTTCTCCCATATCTGGGCTTAAATAGCTTGCGTATTAGGTAAAGATGATAAGTAGGCCCAATTGGTTAGACCCTATTTATATGAATTAATTAAATTTTAAATTAAATTCGAGTGTTAATCCGAAAGATATGTCCTCTTATTTTAAAATTATGTTTTAAAATTCGAATATAATTAAATTTTAATTTTATTTTGTATTAATAATATTCTCCATTCAACTTAACCTAATCCGGCCTATTATCATACTTACGACCGTAAGAATGTATCCCAGAACAAAAGTGCAACCATGGTCGAGTTGTTAAGATGATGATAAAGTAAGGTTCGATATTAAGAAACAAAAGAGGATGCAGGAAGGGTTACACGTTTGCATTTTCTTATAGAGGTGTAGAAAATATTGTAATTCCAAAATTTTGTCTTTATATAAACTAAGAAGTTGAAGTTGTGTACTTATTAAAGGTTGAAATGATGAGATAGAGTATACTTTTTGTTTGTTTATTTGATTGATGATTACATCGATAATCAACATATTTCTCTTCTTTTGTTTTGAAAATTTATTTTAATTCATTTTTTATTTATTGATATAACTATCGTATATACCCTATATTAAGAGTTTTTTTTTGAAATTTTAAGTAATGAATATATTACCAAAATCTGATAAAAGCTACAATGTACAATATAATACATCCTGCAAAGGAGAGAAAGGAACCAAAAAAAACAACCCCTACTTCCCTTTAGCACAAAACAGGCCAACCACTAAAAAATCACAGAAACTAACGCCTCCTCGTAGCTAGTCGAATAGAATTCTGCTTCCCATTCACAATGATTGCCTCCATAATCAAATTAACAATGCAGTCCGTAAGCTCATACTTACTTCGCTCGACTTGCTTGTAAAGTCGGTTGTTCCTCTCCTTCCATAGGTGGTAAAGAGTCATATGAAAAGAGACCTTAATAATGAAACCATCCTGCCTCCCTAGTTTGGACTGAAGAATAACCTCTTGCAATACATTACTCCAGTCATAAACAATAGTTAAAGTACCTATCAAGTGCACAATCCGACTCCACACTACTTTGGAATACTCACATTCAAAAAACAGGTGGTTCATACTTTTGTGCATAAGTTTACACAACATACAAGTAGGGTCAAAAGTACCAAACCACCTATCCTTAGTTCTCAACCTATTTTTAATAGCAAGCCACAAGAAGAAAGTAGATTTGGGGCATAATACCTGTCTCCAAACTATATCAGCCCAAGGCACCTTCTCCCTCAACTCCATCCCAAGACCTCGTGTTGAAGAGGTTGAGAAGAGGCCATCAAGAGTAGCAGCCCAACGCATCATGTTCGAGGTGTTAGTCAGAGTAATTTCGCTCATAACGGTAGCAAGAATATGACCGAATCTGCTCCTGAGTAGGCATTCTCCCTCTCCTACCACCCACGCAAGTGAGGCTGCTTGGGGGACCCGGTTTCGGTACCCCAAAAGTTCGGTTTGTGACCATAGAGGACTCCACGCATGCCAATTATCAAACCAGAAAAAAGTATCCTCACCATTCCCAATTTGATGCCAAATGACAGGATAAATCAACTCCCTCAAACGCAGGAGACTTTTAATAACCCAAGAGGAGTCAGGCCGCACTTGGAGGTTCCAGAAACTTTGACCCTTAAGGTAGTAAACTTATACCCATTTGACCCACATCGCCTCTTTATCCACAAACAAATGCCAAATTCTCTTTATGATCAGACTGCGTTGCACTAAAGGGAAAGAGAGAATGCCCAAACCCCCATACTTATTGGGAATGAAAAAAAGAAATAATATAATTAAAATATTTAATAAAACAAACTTTAGTTTATTATCGCTTTACTTTTTGGAACTACAATTAATCATTGACAAAAATTAATTATTTCATTAGTTATATATTTGATGTAAAACTAAATACTTGTCTTTCTTTAAGATTAGTTAATCGAAAATATATAATTCAATTAACCATTATTGCTTAACAACTTTAAATACGATCTAAAATTCAATTAAACAATAACTTTAAAAAAGAAAGACTATTGAAGTAAGATAACGCAATTTTCGGGGTTGAATTTAACTAGTTGCATGCTTTTATTAAGAGAAATGATTTCTATCCTAGTAAATTAAAATTCCTAGTTGTTACAGATAATTAAAAGAATGGAACTTTCATATATTTAAACTTTATTCTAGCAAATGATTATTTTAACTAATAAATTAATCACACGCATTATAAATTAATAAAAAGTAATCATAAATAGACGTATAGAAAGTAATTCAATACATGAGTTAATGAAACACTTTACTGTAAGACCCAATTATTTCCTAATCTTTAAAGTTCTAAAAAGAGTTTCCATTTCTTTCAACTAAGATTAAAAGGCTTAATCAACAATAGTCATTCCTACCACTAACATCTATTGGTGTTATCGTTCTAATACTTGATCCTTACGGTTTGTTAATGTTATTATTCTCATTATATCAAAAACATCATCAACTTCATTATTCAACATTTATCTCTTTACGAGTGATAATATTTATAACGTTAATACACCTAAATGTCTCTTTATTGCAGTGATGACGCACGCAGCACTCTTTTTATATATACTCACACATTTGCTCTCTTTGGATCATCTCCGCAGTTGTGTTTTCTTTTAATTTTCTCCATACAACACACAAAGTTTTTTACAAATATGTAACAATACACGCATATCTCCTTCCACAACAATAATACACACATCTTCTTCTTATCTCATCTCTTCTTTTGTACTTTTGTTGTTATTATTTCTCAGAGACAGTTTCTACTCTACCCTTTAGAGTGCATTGAAGTTGGTGGAGGAGATATTAACTTTGGGATCGGATCCTGATGTCCTGCTGCAACATAGAGGAGAATTTTCAAATTAGGTCAGCGATTTTTCATGATGCCTTACATTTTGAGATAAGCTGTTCCAATTAATTATTTTATTGCTATCTCTAACAATCAAAGTTGGAAAATTATTACGTTGCTATTGTTAGTCAAAAAATTGTTTTGTTGCTATTATTGTCGGATATTTATTGCATTTTGATACTGTTTGTTGACAATTATTTCGGTTGTGCTGCTGTGTGTTTATTTCGAAATATTGTTTTGGTCTTACTGCTGCTTGAATGTTTTATGTGAGACATCTCTATTACCAGATTCAATATATTGTCTACGAATGAGATCAACATAAGTTCTACACTTACTATTCTCCACATAGGTTATACCCTTATCACTGTAACCCAGAGGATTATTCCTAACCTAACTAGATTAGAGCCTCAAGATGAGAGAAAATTTAAATGATGGTCTGAGAAAATTATGTTTTTCTTTCAACAATATGAATCAATTATGTACTGTTTCAAAAAATTCCTAGTGACAATACTGACCCTAAGACGAATAAGGATAACTGTACCGTTAGGAGAGTGTTACTCAACCATATGATAAACCCATTGTTTGATATCTACTGCAAATACAAAATTGTTAAGAAAATTTGGGATACTTTAGAAGTAAAATATGGGACGGATGATTGGGGTCCTAAGAAATATGCAATTGCTAGGTGGTTAAAATTTACCGTTATTGATGATAAACCCATTATGGATCAATTACATGAGTATGAAAATCTAGTTGCCGAAATCCTTGCTAAGGCTATGAACATATGTGAGTTGTTTTAAGCTAATGCCCTTATTGAGAATTTATCCGCCTCATAGAATGAGTATAAAAACTAATTGAGCCATAAAAAGAAAGACATGAAGGTACAAGAGTTGATAGGGCATATGAAGATTGAGGATGCTAACCGTACACAGGATAAGGCTAAATCACTCCCTCTTGTCCCTACTGTTAAGGCTAATGTAATAAATGGTGATAAAACAAATCTTTCAACAACAAAAATCATGGTTAGTTTAAGCATAAAAGGATTGATAGTGACTATTGGTGGTGAAACAAGGTAGGCCATTCTCCTGCTTTTTGCCAAGCTAGAATCAACCACGAGAAGAAGGGTTAAGGACAAAAAACACAATAATTCAGGAAAGGAAATCATAAGGGATACCAATGAGGTAACTAGAAGAATTTCGGTAAGCCTCAAGCTAATGGGGTCGAACCTGTTAGTGGTGATGACGAGGAGATCATTACTACTGTAGTATCCGAAAGTTAACTTTATTGGAAACTTGGTCGAGTGGATTGTTGAGACTGGAGCTACACGTCATATTTGCACCAACAAGGACTAGTTTAAGAAGTTAAATGATGATACTGATGGTGAATTCATATACATGGGCAACTCCAGCATAGTTCTTGTCCAAAGAGTTGGAAAGGTCACTCTTAAACTCACTTTTGGAAAAATTTTAGCCTTAGAAAATGTTTTATTTGTTCTTGATGTACGTAGAAACTTTATTTCTGGTGCGTTATTTAACAAAGCGGATGTCAAACTTACCTTTAACTCTAATAAGCTAGTTCTTACTAAGAATGAGAACTTTGTTGATAAAGGGTTTTATATTGGGGGCTTATTTGTACTTGACGTTGAAATGAATGCATCTACGTCTTCTGCTTACATTATTAAGTATCTAGACCTATGACACTCTAGACTTGGGCAAGTGAATGTGAGGTCAATTAAGAAGATATAAAGCTTATACTTGTTGCCTAACCAGATCACTAATGAAATGCAAAAATGTCAAATTTATGTTGAAGCAAAACATTCTAAGAAACTTTTTAAGTCTGTAACCTAGAGAGAGTCGCAATTGTTAGACTTGGAGCACACAAATTTGGGTGTTTTTAAGAATAGTGTGGGTAAAGAAAGTATGAGATATTATATTACTTTTGTGGATGATTGTTCTCGATTTGCTAAGGTTTACTTATTGAAAAATAAAAGTAAAGTGGAGGAAGTATTTATGAAATACAAAGCTGAGGTTGAGAATTAATTGGAAAGGAAAATTAAGAGATTAAGGTATGGTTGAGGTGGTGAGTATAATACTGATTTCCTTACTGATTATTATGGAAAGGTCAAGATTATTCATGAGCTTTCAACCCCTTATACACCTAAAAAAATGGAATAGTCGAGAGGAAAAATCGAGTACTTAAGGATATGATGAATGCAATGTTGATTTTCTTGGGTTTACCTCATTTTATATGGGGGAAGCTATTCTTTCAACTTATTATGTTCTAAGCAGGGTCTCTCATAAGAAACTAAATCAAACCTCTTATGAAATTTGGAAAGGTTATCCACCTACCTTGCATTTTGTGAAAGTATGGGGCTGTCTTGCTAAGGTTGTTCTACCTAAACATAAAAGAAAGAAAATTGAGCCTAAGATCATTGATTCAAAATTTGTGGGATATGCCCCTAATAGTGCTACCTATAGATTTATGGTTAAGGAAGAGGGATATAGCACTTATGATCAATTATGGAGTCAATGCAGTGTTCTTTGAGGGTATATTTCTTATAAAAGTGAGTGTGTAAGCTCATAGAGAATATTTCCCTAGTTTTTCTACCAATGATGACATAGAGGAAAAGGAAATTGTTGAACTAAGGAGAAGCAAAAAAGGTAGAGTGCCCACCAGTTTTGGTTCTGACTTTATTACTTCCTTTGTGGTAAAAAAATAAGGAGATAGATGACGGTATTGTGGTGATTTATATTACCGAGGAAGATCCCAAAACTTATGAGGAAGTAATGAGATTTGTGGATGCTACCTTTTGGAAGGAAGCCATAGATAGTGAGTTAGAGTCAATCACGTCAATAAAACTTAGGTTTTAGTTGATCTACCTTGAGGGTGTTAGCCTTTAGAGTATAAGTGGATTTTTAAAAAGAAATTGAGACCTAAAGGAACCTTTGAAAGATTCAAGGCAAGACATGTGATTAAAGGCTTTAAACAAAAGGAATGATTGGACTTTTTTTAGTCTTACTCTCCTGTTACTAAAATTGCATCTATGAGGATGTTTTTTCCTATTGCCTCGGTATTTAAGCTTTATGTGCACCAAATGGATGTTAAGACAACTTTCTTGAATGGTGATCAAGATAAGAAAATTTATATGGTCCAACCCGAGGGGTTTAGAGTGCCTAGTCAAGAATAAAATGTGTGTAAGTTGGTTAAGTCTTTATATAGACCTAAAGAAGCTCCCAAACAGTGGCATGAGAAATTTGAAAGTGAGATTTTCAAACGTGGTTTCACCTCTTGTGATGCTGATTCCTGCATTTACGTGAAATCTAACATCAGTGATTGCGTGATTATAACTCTTTAAGTGGATGATATGCTTACTTTTGGTACTAGTTTATTTGTCACTAATACTACTAAGAGTTTGCTGAAGTCTTCCTTTGATATAAAAGATCTTGGGACTTGTGGACTTTTTTTTTAGAGTTAAAGTAGATACGACCGACTCTATTTTATGTTAAATCAAACTCATTGCGCTGAGAAAATTTTGAAGAAGTTTGGTTACTATGATATTGATCCAGTCAAGACTCCCTATGATGCTAGTGTTGTTTTAAAGAAAAATCTTGGTAATAGTTTAAACCAAGTTGATTATGTTAAAATTCTTGGTAGTGTGATATTCTTAATGAACTATTCTCATCCTAATATTGCATACTATGTGAGTAGACTTAGTAGGTATACTTATAATCTTAGTGAAGAGCATTGAAATGCATTGAATTATTTGTTAAGATATTTGAAAGGTACTATGCATTATGGATTATTTTTTGGTAGTCATCCTCCTGTATTGAAGGGGCATTCTGATGCTAACTCGGTTACGGAGAGTGATTATATCCACTCTACTAATGGTTATGTTTTTACCTTGACAGGAGTTGCAGTGTCTTGAGAATCATCCAAGCAAACATGTATTGCGAGATCAACAATGAAGGTTGATTTTATGGCTTTGGAGCTGGCAGGATAGGAAGTTGAGTGACTAAGGAATCTCTTAGTAGATATCCCACTTTAGGAAAAACCAATTTCTTCTGTGTTCTTTCACTGTAATTTGCAAGTTAGCATTCATGTTGCTAAGAACAATGCATATATTAGCAAAAGTAGACATATCAGACTGAGATATAAAATTGTATGTACTTCAATTAGACGTGATGTAATTTCTCTAGATTATGTCAAGTCAGAGAGAAACTTAGTGGATCCGTTTACAAAAGCCTTTAGTAGGAAACTAGTTTCAGAGCACATTAAAGGGATGTGGTTACGCCCAATTGTGTAATAACCTCGTAATGGACACCTGTCTTGGAAAATCAAGTTCAATGGATCAAATGAAGTTATGTGGTAACTACTTACTTGTACATTGTTTGTGGAATAATACTAAGATATATTCGGTTGTTGAATATCATCCCTAGCATGATTTTACTACATTTGATGAGGTTGGATTGTTTAATCCTTAATGAGTTCTATAGTCTAAGTTTGGGTGGTATGAGTAGTACACACTTGATGGACTCATCTACATGATTGTGGGTGGGTGGGTGTTTT
>JANIJH010000223.1:5648200-5659486 GCA_024520975.1 Erythroxylum areolatum
ACAACTGTATAATATACTAATATGGACTATTTTGCAATTTTTAAAAATTTTAGGGACTATTTCATAATTTTAAAAAAAATTCGAAACGGTACCCAATACCGGTACAGTTCCGTTCCAGAGCTCAATCCGGTATCGAGTTCGGTACGGTATTCATAACTTTGTGCACAAGTGTTATAATGTATTAATCCGTTTGAGGCTTGTAATTAGCACTTGTGAGACAATAATCAATTCCATAATAACAAGATTCTTTTTTTACTGCACCTTTACTTTTTCTCTCTTTTTTTTCACCTATGTTTTTTCTCTTTTCTTTTTACTGCACCTCTGCTTTTTTTCTTGATATCAGAGTCATAACTTCGTTGTCTTTGAATGTTGGAAATTGTCACATTAAAACCCACACAATCCAATTATCCATTATGGAGAGAACAAGCTTTAGGATTAGCAAAGAACCAAGATTTAGTTGGTCATCTCACCAATGAAACACTAATTCCAACAAAATATACTACCTTCGATTCAAACATTGAAAACATCACGTCATAATTGACAAAAGAATTCACTACTTGGTTGGATCATCGCAACCCTCTCTGAAGAAGCTCTTGGACTTGTCATTGGCTTAGATACAATAAATGCAGCTTGGGAAGCACTGAAAGATGCTTATGCACAAGACTTTTAAGAGCGAGAGTTTACACTACAACAACAATTGACTTATCTGCACAAGGAAGGTAACAAAATCATTGGAAATCACATACTCATCTTTAAAGGTTTGTGTGACGATATTGCTGCTATCAGAAAACCTATACCGAATAGAGAAAAAGTCTTCTATCTCCCACAAGTCTTGGTCCACAATATGAAACCTTTACAACAACGATGTTGAAACCTCCAAAACCAACTTACTCTTAGCTTATCTTGCAATTGCAAAATCTAGATCAACATCGAAACTGATTTTAAAACCAACTAGATGTGACTCTGTCTCACCTCACTCCACATTTAGCCTTTTATAGCCAGCAACGTAAACAATCTTAAACTACCAACTCAAGGAATCACGACAGTACCTTTACTTCCTTAGGTCGTGGATTTCAAGCACAATAGTTTCGAAACCAAAATCAAAGCTATCTAGAAGACTCAACTTTAGCTACACAACAATGACGACTACTACCACCTCTAGGAGAACGACATATGACAGCAACAAAGCGAGACTTGTATCGCAGTGAAACATGTCAATATTATGGTAAACCAAGCCATATTGCTAAAATTTGTTAGTGGATACCAAAACTCAAAATGATGAAATTCCACAAGCTCTTACAGCTCTCACTTTAAACAACTCCATTGTCAAAATAGAATGGACTTCCGATACAGGAGCTTCAAATCACAAGACAGAAAAGCAAGGTATGCTGACTAATATTCATAAATACTCCGGATCTAATGCAATCATAATTGAAGATGGTTCTTCGATACCTACAACCAGTATTGGTGATTCATATATTAATCAAAAAGAAAAGATTTTGCCTCTTCATGATGTTCTTTTAGTTCCAAATCTGAAAAAAAAACTTTCAATAAATCAATTAACCTCTCAGTTTCCTGTCAACTATGAATTTACTTACGTTGATTTTTGTATAAAGGAACAGAAAACGGGACATTCGTTAGTAACAGGGAAAAGGAAGGGTGACCTGTATATCTTATTTGATGTACCAGAAACACACTTCTCTCATTGTTTCAAGTCTGACACTGTAAATATCTAGCATCAATGCTTAGGATACCCTCAAGTTTCAGCAATTCAGTTGTTAAAAAATAAAGGATTAATTGAAGTCCAAGGTCCTTTATGGGTTGAACATTTATGTGATAGTTGTCAGTTAGGAAAAATAAGTAAACTTCATTTTGTTCCTTCTAAACATTGTAGTTATGGTATCTTTGATAAGATTCATTGTGATTTTTGGAGACCTGCCCATGTTTTTTCTGTTGGCAAGTTTAAATTTTATGTATGTTTAGTTGACAATTTTTCCAAGTATACTTGGATGATTCCATTAAAACATAAATCTGATTTTTTTGTTGCCTATTTAGCATTTGAACAGTATGTTGAACGACAATTCAATAAGAAAATAAAAAACTTCCACTCAGATGGTAGAGGAGAATTTGTTAACTCTAGATTATCATCACATTTTCTTGCAACAAGAATTATTCATCAGATTTCATGCTCCTATGCTCCAGAGCAAACAGGTATAGTTGAGAGAAGGCATAGAATTATACGTGAACTAGGTATGACAATGTTATTTGATAGTCATGCACCTCTTTTTTTATGGGTAGAAGCCTTTACGATAGTAGTTTTTCTTCTTAATCGATTACCATCTTCATCTCTTCAGTTTGACACTCCAAATTTCATGTTACATGGAACTCATCCTAACTACACATCACTTCGAGTTTTTGGTTCTAAATGTTTTCCATATACGTGGGATACAAGAAACCATAAATTTGATCCTAAATTCGTCTTGTGTGTTTTTGTAGGATACAATGAAAAACATAAAGGATATAAATGCTTCCATCCACCTAGTCGCAAATTTTTCATTTCTCGTCATATTGTGTTTGATGAGACTATTTTTCCTTTTAAATCTTCATCTCTTTCCAATTCTAAATCACGTGCTCTTAATATATTTGATTCTTGGTTGCCTTCTTCTAACAATCTTCTTGCTTCATGTAGTCATTCGCAAAATGTCTACATCGACAACTTCCATTCCATTAGCATCTGTTAATATTCATAGCTCAAAATCCATTCCAAACTCACCATATGACCTACCTGAGCTCGATAATGTTAGGATTGTCCTTGATCATCCGAGTTCTGAAGATCCAAATCTACCTACCCTACTGACTGACTTATGCTCTAAACAAGTGTCTGCACCTAAGTCCCTTCCTTCTATAAATACAACGCCACCTTATGAAGCACCAGTTACTCATCATATGATAACTAGGTCCAAACTTGGAGCTGTTAAGTGAAATCCTAAATATGCCTTGACATTAACCATGTCTGCTACAATACCTTGTGAATTTAAAAATATTAAATCATCCTTATCACATCCTGGATGGAAAGCTGCTATGCTTGATGACTTTGTTGCACTACATCAAAATAAAACATGGAAATTAGTTCCACACACTCCAGATATGCATGTAATCAGATCCAAATGAATTTTTAAGACTAAACGACAACCTGATGGTAAATTAGATTGTCTCAAAGCATGTTTAGTCACCAAATGATATCATCAGATTGATGGTATTGACTACACAGAGACATTCTCTCCTATAATCAAACTAGGTACAATTCAACTCATCTTAACTATTGCTCTTATGAGACATTGGCCCTTTCATCAACTCAACGTTAAAAATTCTTTTTCACATGGCAACATAGTTGAAGATATATATATGGAACAACCGACAAGTATGACTAATCCACAAAAACCTATGCATGTATGTAAGCTCCAGCGTGCTTTATATGGACCACGTGCTTGGTTTGATAGACTCATTGAATTTCTTATATCATATGGTTTCTTTTGTAGTTTATCTAATCCTTCTCTTTTTATTTTTCATTCTAATCAAGGTTCACTTGTTTTACTTCTCTACGTTGATGATATGATTCTTACAAGGTCGTCCACCAAGCTTGTTTCCTTTTTTATTCAAATTTTGAGTTGTGAGTTCTTTATGAAAGATTTAGGTCTGGTGCATCACTTTCTTGGTGTTAATATTTCTAGCACAGTAGATGGGCTACATCTATCCCAATCATACTATGCATTTACATTCTTGAATGATCCACTATGCTTCATTGCAAGCCCATGCCTACGCCTTTAGATGTCAAATTCAAACCTGCTACAGATACTATTTCTATTACTGATCCCAGTCACTTTCGAGGAATTGTTGGTGCTTTCCAATACCTCATACTGACGCGCCTAAATCTATCCTATAATGTCAACTATGTTTCACAATTCAAGCATGCTCCTACAGTTGCTCATTTGAAATTGGTTCAATAAATCCTTCAATACCTGAAAGGAACACTTAACATTGGTTTACACCTCACTTCCGATACAACTCTTGAATTGTCTTCTCTGATGTTGATTGAGTTGGTTGCCTTACAACAAGGAGATCTACCACTAATTACTACATTTTTCTTGGCGCAAATATCATTTCATGGTGTGCTAAGAAATAACATACAATCTCTCGCTCTGGTACTGAAGTTAAGTATCGTGTTATGACTAATACTGTTGCCTAACTTACATGGCTCACTTATATTCTTAAAGATCTTCGCATCTCTCTCTTATCTCCACCAATCCTCTACTGTGATAATATCAGTGCTCTATTTATGACAATCAATCCTATCATTTATGCTCGAAGCAAACACATTGAGTTAGATTACCATTTTGTATGCGAACTAGTTGCACTTGGATTACTTGTCACTAAACATGTGCACTATAATAAACAAGTTGCTAATATAATTACTAAACATATGTCCAAGGCTGCCCTCGCATATTTTTGCAACAAACTATGCCTTTAACCCTAGCTTAGTTTGCGAGAGGATGTTAACAATCTACAACCTCCGTGGAGTGATAAGGATGATACTATTAGCAAATCATAGAGTGATAAGGATGATCATAAGAAGTCCCACAAATTATGGAGTGATAAGGTTGATCGTACTTATAAAATTATCAAAGGAGATATGGTTGGTGACAAGGACTTCTAAAGAGTATCAAATTCCTAATAAATTAGTAGTTCATTAGATTTGGTTGTTTATTAGATAAAGAAAACTCCATCTGTTTCCTTCCTTATCTTGTACAAGTGTTAAATATGTTTTAATCCTTTTGAGGCTTGTAATCAGCATTCATGAGACAAGAATCAATATCATAATAACAAGATTCTTTTTTTCCCGCACCTCTAATTCTTCTCTTTTCTCTTTTCAGCACCTTTACTTTTTCCCTTTTCTTTTTACCACACCCTTGCTTTTTCTCTTTTTATAAACTGAGTTTGAGATTTATCTATTGCATGGAACTTGCCAAGAATAGAGTTGGTAAATAATACGACTAATTTAAATAATAAGTTCGAGTTTGAATTTAGATTCGAAAGGTTCAATTCAAACCGGTTCAATTAAATAGTTTGAATTTTAATTCATTTAAATTAAACTAAAATTAAATAGATTAACTTTGATCTATCTTTTAATCATATTCAAATAAAAATAAGACTAAAAATTAAAAATTTTGAAAACTCATATGGGCCTTGTTTGGTAAATGACTTATCTGTTATTTTTTTTGGAGGATTGAGAGGTATTTGGTTGTTTAATAATATCAAATCGTTGATAATCATGTTTGGTAATCAGCTAATTGGGTTGAAAAATTAAACCTAATATGTTATTTTTTAAAAAGCTCCTATGAAGAGCATTTTGCTCCAGTGACTAAGAAATTAATGGACAAAAAGATGATTGCCCCAAAAGTTATTATAAAATACTCAAGCTATCATGTTTTATTATTGCTTTCCCTTAACCAAACAGTAGTACCCTAAACTTCAATGATACGCAGCTAAGAGAGATGAGAGGAGAGAGAGAAAGATGATGATGATGATGATGATGATAATAATAATAATAGTAATTATTATTATTATTATTATTATTATATTCTATGTTTTTATTAGATTTATAAACTTAATTTTGTGAAATTAAATATCTAAATTCTTATAAGAATGTTCAAAGAAATATAAAAATATAATACTCATGTCCTTTTTTTTTTTTAAGTCATCCCTTGACAAGTCATTATATATATAAACAACTAATACTAAACATCTGTTGATATCATTTAAATAAACAGTTGATATTATCTGTTGGTCAAATTTGCTGATATAATTCACTATCAATTAACCGTTGATAGAATCAGCTAACAACTAATACAATCCGCTGATTGCTAAACAAGTTTATAACCAATAGTATATTTGATTATCACTTGAAGTTTAAAATATCTTTTTGTCAATCTAGAAATTTGTGTTTGGCATTGTTGAAAAAAAATACATAGCAAATACATGCAAACACTCGAAAATGACCAACACTAGGCTTCATGTTCCATACTTAGAAAACATAACATTTGTTGAGGAAGTCTACTAATCACAAAGCCTGCAGTCTTCATTGCTTCTGCCCAAAATTGTCCCGGAACGTTTTTAGCATGAAGCATACTATGGCATACTTCGGCTAGGTGCCTGTTCTTCCTTTCTGCTACGCCATTTTGTTGTGGAGTGTTGGCACATGTGAATTGATGTCGTATTCTACACTCTCGAAGAAAATTTGAGAACTCATCTGAGGTGTATTCTCCCCCATTGTCAGTGCGTAGACGGCATACTCTTTTACTAACCTCTACTTTCGCTTCTACCTTGAACACTTTAAACTTTGAAAGAGTTTCAGATTTTTCCTTTATAAAGTAAACCCACGCATACCTCGAGAAGTCATCGATAAAGGTTACCATGTACTTCATCCCACCAATTGAGGCTTACTTAACTGGTCCGAACACATCAGGGTGGATCAACTCTAATGGTTCCTTTGCTTTAAACTTGGACTCTTCGTATGTTAATTGGTGCGCTTTTCCGTACTGACAGCCAGCACATAAAATATCTATTCTTACTTCAAGTTGAGGAAGTCCCTTCAGCATCCCTCTCTTCATCATCAAATCTAGCTTGGAATAGCTAACATGACTTAACCGTATGTGCCACAAGTCTGCCGTCTCGTTCCTTCTTGTCTTGTCTACATATGCAGTTTCTGCAGACATCACGTAGACTGATTCCAGCCTTCGTCCCTTCATCATCGGCTCTTCTATAATCTCGAGATCTCGATAAACCTTCATATCTTGTGGGCCAAAGAGAACAAAATGGCCAGAAGACGTTAACTGCGCCACTGAGAGAAGATTTTTCTTCATACCTGGGATGTGACAGACATTTAGGAGCGCAACCTCAGTATCACCACATTGGGGGGAGACTATTGTAGTACCGAAGTGAGCTATCGACAACTTTGAGTTGTTTGCTGTCACCACCACCCGACTTCCCTTGTACTCTGTTACGTTTTGTAGCTTCTCTTTATCACCGGTCATATGGTTCGAACAACCTAGTATGATCCAATCTTTGTCATAATTAATATACTCAAATGTTGTTGCCGTTAAAGCCAACTCCTCCTCTTCTGCAACAAATAATGCCTCAGCATCCCATTCATCTTCGTTTTTAGAAGTAGTTGTATTGCTCTCTATTCGTTTTTTCTTTGACCAACAATCTTTTTCTATGTGACTCTTCTTCCCGCAATTGTAGCATTTTCCTTCAAACCTTTTGTTGTTGCCATGATTCTTCGAAGCTCCCCCTGACTAAGTGCCTCCTTCGCCTTGATGATCCCTTGCCTTATCTTTGCTTCTTTTTAATCCATCGCCTGTGTGCTGCTTGAAATTCCCTCTGCTTCTGTTGGCATAGAGCGCTTCCTCCTCCCCCTTTAGAGAGACTCCTCCCATTTGCTTAGCCAATGCTTCTTATCTGGCTAGCAAGTTTTCAAACTCTACAAGTGATGGTTGATTTTGCCATCCTTGTACAGCAGCAACAAAACTTCGAAACTCTGGCTTCAAACCATGGATGATAATACTCTTCATTCTACTTTCTCCTATTGGAGCTATTGGCTCCAATTCGGAGATCTCTCGGCATAAGGATTTCACCTTATGAAAGTACTGAGCGACGGACATATCTCGTTGTGCTCCTAATAACAACTCGCTCTCTAGTAGCTGGAGCCTTGTGTCATTCTTCGTGGAGAAAAGCTTGATGAACATATCCCAAGCTTTCTTCGGAGTTTTGGCATCACATATGTGCTCTAGCACATCTTCTTTGATCGTGATCTTTAGAGCGAACATTGCTTTGCCCGCTTTATTCTCCACTTTCGTAAAGTACCATTCGCATTTTCTATTTCTGGCTACATAACCTCACTTCCATTTACAGCATCCCACAAATCTTAGCCTTGCAAGTATGACATCACGCAAGTAGACCAAGAATTGTAATTCTGGTTGTTGAGCTTTTTGATTCCGCCAACGACTTGGAGATCGCCCATCTTAACAATAAAGATGCTCACCAAATGTCCACGAACGTTAGGCTCTGATACCAGATTGTTGAACACAAATGACTCACAAATAACAAAAGCTTCTCAAATGGAACAACTTCATTCGGTGATGGGAATGCCTATATATAGGCTTACAAGAGTGACGAGTTCCCCCACATCTCCATTATTATAGCAACGTCATAAACAAACTCAACTGAATAACGTCTAAATCTCTTAAGGATTCGATGACCACTAATGCTTCTATCTATGAACTAGTAAAAAGACTCAACTACATATTCGGATCACAAAAACAACAATGACCAAGTCTTGCTGCTCTGTTGTTGACACGTTAATATGTTGCCGGTTGGAATTAGGAATCAGTTATGGAGGCAGAACTGGATTCACAGACACACGAATCCACAAGACCAGTGACCAAGAAATCAAAGAAGAGAAAAAGGGCGAAAGAGAAAATGGAAGAAGACAGCCACTTGCCAATAAATGGTCAGCCCAGTCGAATGCCAAAATTGAAGTAATTTATGATCAAACTGATAGGACCCCACCTATATTGGGTTATTTTCCATCTGGATACAATCCCACCAGCATTAGTTTACAGGAAGAAAGTCACTAATCAAACTTGTTAGCACCTAGTGTTAAGTTTTACCTTAATGCTCAAAGGATCATATATATAGTTTAGATTTGAGTTTACAGAATTTGTGTATTTTCTTACATGACTTTTTTTTTTGACGTCCTTGCTATGAGTGTAATAACTCATAACCTGGTTTTATTACAATTGTAGATATTTAGATTGGAACCAAAGATTCGAGGTTTGGATAATGCTGATAAGGAACCTTCAGTTTTGGGAAATGTCGAACTATCTCAAGAGCAGAAGGCTCTCAGGCAAAGGGAGCTCCTATTCGCTATGGATCAAAGAAACCTGTAAACCAGGTACTTTCATATTTGAAGGATGAACTTTGGTTTTCTATTCCCCAACTAATGGCTCTCTAATAGCCAGGTTGCATAGTTCTAAACTTTTAGTTGAAAACTTTGATGGGTTAGACATCCTCTGGTTATGTTGGAAGCATTTGCAAGTAATGCTGGATTTTTTGTCATCCTGCAGGCTAAAAAGATGCAGGCTTTGAAGCAGGGAGATGATCCTGAATCCCAGGAACTTCTAGGAAAGGAAATTGGCATTGCCCCTGTAAACAAGTTGGCTCTTGAGAGTACCAACTCTCATGTTGCTCTAAATATTCCTCCATGCAACTCATCTGCCAGTACACCCCAGGAAGCATATCCCTTGCACAAGATTATTCTCAGTGGATAATGGGATTTCTTCAAGATATACATGAGATTTTGAATAGCGGAGCAACAATAGAAACAAATGCTTTTCCAACTTTTGTTTGCAGCAGAGTCCACAAATTGCAGAAAATTGAGGTAATGTTCACTGGTCTGAAGTTTTTTTTTTTAAGAAAGATCTTGCATTGAGAGAGGCATTTGCTTTAAGGTCTGAGATATAAAGATTTTGGAATATGAAAATCAGATAATTTGAAACATTTGGTGGTTGTTTGGCAGGCCAGTCTTCCAAAAGATGCTTCAAAATGACGGTTGATTTTGGTTGATACAAAATGATGACACTGGCCTGCCAAAAGATGCTTCAAAATGACGGTTGATTTTGGTTGATACAAAATGATGACATTGTTCAATGTGCCCTTGTTTGCAGGATGAAGCAGAGAAGAAGACACTATCGAGCATTTTCTCTTACATTACTCATCTTATAAAGTTTAAAGACCTCCATTCTCTCGATGGTGCATCATCGGCGAAGAAGCACAGATTTCCGAGCATCATACGCATGAGATTTGTGGAGATGTTTGTTCCGGAAGCAAGGAAAGCTAGCGTTGGAAAAAATTAATCTTCTGATTAGTTACGTCCTGGTGCTCTCTCTATACGCTGACAAGTTCCAGAGTAACTTGGCAGATACTGCCATGGACCTGAGGATGAGTCCAGTTACCTTGAGAGCTCATTTTGAGAAAATCTGGGGTGTAAATTTGTGAGGGAGAGCAAGCTGTTGATTGCAACTCTTCCCGTGCCTCTTCAATTTCCAAAAACCGAGACCAAAACGACGACGTTAAGTATTCACCGCCCTTGTTTTCTTATTTTCAGCAGTGGTACTACCCTTGTCTATGTTCAAAGAAGAAAACCCGAGATTACGCACGAATTTTCCCGTCTTTTGCATTGACAAATTTTAATTATTTGTGTCAAAATAAAAGGCTCCGTCCTAGTTGTTTAACTGGAAAATATAAAAACTCTTTTTTAGTATCTTTAACATTTTTTGTTGTTAAAATACAGCTTTTTAAGAAGCTCAAATTTGGAGCTTCTCATAAAAACACTTTTTAAAGTAAATTTTTCAGATCAATTAATAAGTATATTTTTTAGTCTCTTTTATCCTTATGTTTTACACATAATTTTCACAATATCCACCAACTTATCTTTTGTTTATTTCGAAATTTATATAATATTATTTTACTTTTTTATATGTTTTCATATTTATTTTTTATATTAGTTTTACTTATATTATAATTATATAAAAGATTTGGTTAGATATATTTTTATTTATGTTTCATATGAGTTAAAATTATATAATAATTAATATATTGTAATTTGCATATTGTTTAATATACTTTAAATAATATTTATATGCATAAATAATTTTATTACAAAATCAAAAATAGTTAAGATTAATAAAAGTACTTTTTAATTTTATGTTATCAAACAGTCTATTGTATGAAATTCTTTCAAAAAAATTGTTTTTAATTGACAGTCAAACAGTTAACTAGTTTTTTAAGAAAACTCTTCAAAAAATAAAAGTTCTACAGACAAAAACTCTACTAATATAAACTCCTCTAAACATGCGCTTAATTCAGTCATGAGCATATGAGAATAGATGAATTCTTGGTGTGGAATATTGAAAAATGATATTAAGCTTGAGTAATGTTCAATTAGGAAACCAGCAGAAGCTAAAGTTGCATTTAATTCATGAGAAAAAAAAGAGAAAACAGCCGAAAAATTAGAAAAGCTAAGCTCCAAAGCAATATTCTGAAACCCGGACCGGTCATCGAACCGGTAGCCTTACTGGTTACCGGTTAGACCGGTTTGACCGGTTCAACCACCGGTCGAACCGGTGTGACGTAATAATTATGCAATAATTATATTTAATTATATAT
>JANIJH010000223.1:5659586-5670812 GCA_024520975.1 Erythroxylum areolatum
TCGACCGGTTCAACCACCGGTCGAACCGGTGTGACGTAATAATTATGCAATAATTATATTTAATTATATATAATATTTAAAAAATTCAAAAAATAAAAAAAAATAAAAAAAAATAAAAAAAATTGTCGAATCGGACTGGTCCGACCGGTCAAAAATCGATCAATTGACTGATTTTGATCAGTTTACACTGGGTCAATTGAATACCGATTTTGAAGTATAACCCGGACCAGATCACCGATCAGACCGGTTGGACCGGCCGGTCCGATCCGGGTTTGAAAACAGAGCTCCAAAGTAAATGTTTCTGCACACTAGTCAAAGGCAATTTATCTTTTCCCAATAAGAGTAAAGACAATTGCTCTTAATATTGCCGAGACAAAAAGTTTTTAAAAAGTAACTAAATGTTTGTAAAAATTTATTCATAAACTAATATTTATTATTTTTAAATCAATATTTCTAGTATCAATAACAAGATATTAAATATTCGTATTTAATACATTTTAATAATTATATATATGTTAAATAATTATAAAAATAAACCAAAAATAAAATTGTTTTTATTCAAGATCAAAAGTTAAATAATTAACCAATAGTCAGAATAAAAGTTATAAATTTCTTGGTTACATGAACAAGGATATAACAAGAAGATTCCTTTTCCGGGATTCATTCATTCTTCAACTAATAATCAATCACTCTACTTCAAAAATTCTTCCCCTCCACTCTTTTCATCTCCTCCAGATGTTTCACCAACATGGCAATGGATGATTTAACCATACAAACTTAGTTGATAATCGTCGTGATCATGGTCAAAAGGAAGGCGTCTATGAATGAAGATGTTGAGCATATTTAGCCTGAGTTCAATCCTGATGTTGCTTCTTTTAACGGCGTCGCTGCTGTTGTTGCCACTCGTATTGCCGCCGTTGTCGCCGCCGCCACTTCTGTTGCTGCTTATTCCTGTTTTTATCATGACTCTTCTCATTTTCTTGGCTTTCTCACCTTCACAGGAACCACCAAATATTGCTTCAGTTTGATAAAGAACCACGATCGGATCGCCGAAGAACATCAGGACACAGAGAGAAAGCGACAGTTAGCTTACTCTACTCTTGTCATCCCTCTACGATCAAGAAGAGGAAGAAGAAGAAGTGGGGTTTTTCTGTGTAATGTTTCTTTTTTTTTTTTTTCCTGATGAAACCAACTGTAAGTGAAGCTAATTCAGTTTGTTGTTCATGATCATTTAACCAAAGTTACTAGAACCACATGCAAATCCAGTTTACAACACTTTGAACACTATGTCGACTTAATTACTGTAATAACCTCTTCTTCTTCTTCTTCTTCTTCTTCTTCTTCTTCTTCTTCTTCTTCTTCTTCTTCTTCTTCACCTTCTTCTTCTTCTTCACTTCGAACTGTAATAATACCAAGTTCATGCACATTAAAAGGGTAACCATAAAACCTTGGTACCTAATTAGTTAGCTAACATGTAACTGGTGTGAGTTTCAGTAAGAAGTTACAGCTATTCAATGAACTGGAATGAGTATGGATTAATGGGTTTTGACTTTCTTGGAGGATTAAGCAGAAGTTTGAGAGATTCACCGGAAATTAAGCCATCGATTCTGCAATGATTATGGTCTAGGAAGGTATAAAGGAAGTAAGTAACTATGAGTTATGACCCATTCCTTGTTGGTCAAGCTCTGGTTCCAACTATCACTCCATGTCTACTCCATGTGTGCTTCATTCCTCTCTATTCAGCATTTCATGTATTGTGATAGAATTGGGATGAAACAAATTTTTGTTGGGGAAAAGAAATTTATGAAACCTCAAATTAATAATCTAGCCATGGAAATTAATAACATATATTTCAAACCTTTTTTATTTATTTTTTAATTAAGTGTTTAAATTTTTGAAATTTAAATAACTCAATTTAAAATATTATTTTTGTTAATATTTTATTTATTTTATTACAAAAGTAGCATAAAAAATAATATTTAAAGAATTACGTTACATTTTCTTCTTATCATAATTTTTTAATATCAAACAAGTGGTCGTATTATAAATATATAATGCCTTTGTGTGTTTGTCACATAAGAGTCAAAAATTATATTATCGAAAATAAAAAAATTAAGTAGCTCCTTTAAATACGAGTGTTTATGTATTTAAACTGAATATTGAAACAATTATTTTTAAATAATGCTTTTTAATTTATTGTCCCAAATTTATATATAATAATCCCCGAGACATTATTCCAGCATCGAAAGCAGGATAATAGCTCAGCGGCGAGTGAAACAAGAACTAGGAAAGTTAACATTGAGGACAACAACTTCGAGTGAAGAACATTAACAACTTTGTGTTTCAAAGTTGTCTTAATTAATGACTTAATTGTGAATTTTATAAGACAAATTGGGTTGAAAACAATTAAGTAATATCGTTCCTAGTCAAAAGTGACAGAGAAAGACAATACTGACAAGAAGGATACACTGAATTTGGAAGAAAGGGCCGGAGAGAAAAGACACCAACTACGTACGCTGGTTTACTATCCAGTTGTTACCGATCAAAAAGAAATCACATGTAGATGTATCCACATTAAATCTTATCAATACATATGTGGGTTAAAAAGAACGCATATTAAATCTTCTGTTTCAAATAATTTGTTCTAATATTGTTTTATTAAATTTTATTTATATATTTATATAAGAGTCATATAAATATATCAATAAGATTTAATAAAACATGACAAGAACAGCATATATATATATATATATATATATATATATATATATAAGGGACATTAAAGAAATTTAAAGCTGATTGCATTAGGAATATTAAGAAGAAAGGCAAAAAATTTAAAAGCCATAGTTGAAAAGAAGAGATAAGCTAGCTCTTCAAGTCTTTATATATATATATATATATAAATACACACACATAGATATACACCATGTCTTTAAATAAAATACAAGGGATATTAAAGAAATTTAAAGCATATTGCATTATACACACATAGACATACACCATGTCAATAAATAAAATATAAGAGATATTAAAGAAATTTAAAGCTTGTTGCATTAGAATTAATGGTTAAAAAACTTAACCGATTCAATTATAAAAATTTTGAATTTATCAATTTTCAGTTTGAATTATTTTTATAAAATTTATTTTTTAAAATCAATCACTTTATTAATTATTTGGTCAATTTTTGTAAATTAATAAATTTTTATAAACTAAAATAAACCAATTAATTTTTATTTAATAATATTTTCAATTAAATTTTAATTTTTTAATGAATAAGAATAATTTTTAATTATATTTTAAATTCTTTAATTTTATTTCATTTTTAGTTGATTTTATGATAGGTTAATACTAGTTGAACCTTTTAAATTTTAAACCTCTTATTTTATTGATTTAATTTCCTGTTTAATTTTTAAAACATTGGGTAGAATTGTAAGGTGAGTGAAGAATAAGCAATTAAGTTTAAGAAAATATAAAGAAGAAAGGCAAATTTTAATGGAAGTCGTAATTGAAAAGAAGAGATGAGCTAGTTCTTCGTGTCTTTATCTTTTTTAATTCTTTCATCAAATCATAGTAAAAGGATGACTTTCTTCTCAGCAAGTCCAAATGATATTAGGCATGTTTCAACTAGTCCACTTTGGTGGTTCATTGACAATTTTGAGTTGTATTAAGTTTCTTCTGAAAGTTGAATTTTTTTCATTATTTCATTTTAAAAATATTATACCTAAATATATTTAAATTAAAAGAAGTAGAAATTAAATAGAAAGGATTGCTCAAGTGGCCATTACGAAAGTAATATATATATATATATACATATAATCATTACTAAACAATTTTTGTTAAGAAACAATATAAATTCATAAAAATTATGTGAGTTAAATAAATATTACAACTCAATTTTATTGTTTGATTAAAATTGAGTTTTTAAAGTCAATTTACATGAACCTACCATAAGACATAGTTAGTAATTACCAATTTTTTTATACACCGAACTATTCAGCTATTTTAATAGTAAAAATTTTGAACTAGCTAATTTTTCAGTTCAATTCTCAACTTTTTAGTTTAATTTTTGTTATTAAAAACTAATCAGTTTATAAATTAATCAACCAGTTTTTATAAACTAATTAGTTTTTATAAATTAAAATAAACTGATTAATTTTCATTTAATAGTCTATTTTTAATTAAACTTTAATTGTTTTCAAATTCTTTAGTTTTATTCAATCTTTAATCAATTTTATAACGGTCTTATACTGATGAACCTTTTAAACCTTAAATCATTTGTCTCACTAAATTAAGTTCTCATTCGATATTTAAAACATTGATAATTATACCCTAAGCTGATAATTATACCAAAATGATCTTTTGGTGGATTTACTTACATATCTAATCTAGAATCAATCTTTAGTTATTTATGATATCTTATAAAAATCTATTTTATAAATCGCTTAACTAATATGTAGGTTAAAAATTCATGATGCAGTTTTCTTGAAGTTTATTAATGAAATATTCTACGAGTCTAGAAATTATAGCAAGAAAGACTTTTTTAATTTATATAGTCTAACAATGTCACGTATTTTGAGTTGATGTTTTCTCTGTATGCCTTTTGATTAAGGGTTGCTAAGCCGAGAATAGATGTGTTGTTTTTATTACAAAAAAAATATCTTTAAATAACAAATTTTAATTAAAATTGACAAGATTTTTTAGAAAGCTTTTAACGAGAAATACCGATTTTAATTATTATGGTAGGAGAAAGAAATTGAAATTTTTGATTAACTTAATTGTTACTAAATTATGATAAATATTAGAATTATAATTTTAAATTTTATAAAACTGTAACTAAACCTTCATTTCTAATTACTATTGTGTTGTCGAAAAGATGTTTTTATAAATCCAAACTCAGTCTAGACTGAACTAAAATTCCAAATAACTATATATTAAGTTTATCTTGTGAATAAGTACTAATATTAATGGCTACAAAACTTCTGGGAAATTACTAATTTGTATACAAAATTCCTCAAATGGTAGCTTTAGCAAATAAATTTAAAGCCATTGGCTTACATAGTTAGAGTGTTGTTTACTATTACTAATTGCATATATGTGATCATAAAATATTGGAAACAACAACAATAACATTCGAATAAATATCGCTTGAAAATTTTTAAAATATGTAACTTTATTTTTAATTCAATATTTAAAAAATTGGACTGACTATTAAATTGGTAAGACAAGATATTTAAAGTTTAAAAGGTTTAACTGATATTAAATTTTCATAAAGTTAGCTAAAGATTAAAAAAATTAAAATTTTTAAAATAATAATTAAAAGAGATTGTGTTTATTTATCAAAAAATTTAAAGTTTAATTAAAAAAGGCTATTAAAAATAAATTTATTTATTTATTTTAGTTTAAAAAATTAATTAATTAATTAAAATTAATAAATTGATTAATAAATTGGTCGTTTTTTCAACAACAAGAGTTGTTAAAATAAACTGAACCAAAAAGTTAAAAATTAAACTGAAAAATTGAACGATTCAAAGTTTTTATAATAAACCGCTTGAGCTAATTGAATTTTTTAATTATTGTTTTAAATGATAAAAAAGTTGTTTTTTTGTACAGTATTATTTAAAAAAGAATATAAATAATAATGATGCTTAATTTTTACACTGAATGAGAAGGAAAGATACATTGCATTATTGAGAAACATGTCAATGTCAAATTTGCATTATTTTCAATATCAATCATAGATTGACATGGGGTTTGACCCACACAAACATACCCTAGTTGAGATCTAACTCGGTTTTTGTGGCCTTGGTTTGTTGGGAACTATATTTTTCCCCCCCTTTCTGTGTGTTTGTTTGGTAATTCATATTCCTTTCCTTTCTAAATTTGGAATTCTTTTTCTTTTTTCTTTTTTTGAATCACTTCACTAAGAATCTCTTTTTGTGCATCCACCATAACCATTAAGGCATTACATAGTTCTTCTCCATTTTATTTTATACGTATGCAAGTGAAGAATATGATTTAAGAGCTTAAATTTTGGTCATTATGTGGACTTTTATTTTTGGCACGTTAAAAAACATATAGTGTATTCTCACCTTACCTATCAACAATAAATAGGAAGTTGTGATTCTATCTTCCTCTCATATCTATAAAGAGAAAATATAATTACAAAATCTTATATTTACAAATTAATGATTAATATGATCCATCTTATAGTAAAATTCTAATATAGTAAATAATAATATGGACGTATAACTTAGGATCTAATTCTGTAATATTAAACAAAATTTGTCATAGATTAAATTAAATTTAGAGAGGAATGTTAGTTATATTTATTGTTAAATTCTTACTTTTATCATGTTTATTTAAAATTGGTAAATTAAATCTCATTAAGTCTAAAATTATTAAACTAAACTTAAAATTAAAAAAAAATTATATGAACTATCTCAAACTGTAAAATGAGATTAATTTTGATGTTAATTTGAGTCAAATCAAATCACATATTTCAGCAGGCACATTCTGACTTATTCACTTATTGCGATCCCTATGTGCTGTTGATTATGGAAAAACGTTGGTGTTTTGGATGAGATAGGCATAATTCAAGGACAATAGTGTGTATTCAATGATTGCATATGACTTTCCCCCAGAATGAGAAGAGGACGTGCTAATGTCTTGCATTCCATTGTCATGAATCATGATTAGACTCTTGAATGCATAGACATAACACTTATCCTTTTTCTTTTTCCTAAGAAAAAATTATGTTTGATCATCAAAGTAACAGTATGTAATCATTTTAACCTATGGTCTATTTGCATTTTGTAATGAGAAAATCCTATATTCTAATAACTTTCCATTTATTTAAGTTTATAGCTATCCCTTATAGTTTGCAGATGTGGCTTTTTTTTTAGCAAAATAAATTAATAAAACCAATTAACTTGTGGATTTTAATTATTTTCATGGACGATGAAAAAGAGGAAATTACCCTTTTGTAGTTTTAGTTCTTGGCAAGATTTCTTCTTCACGATTCATCACAAGAAAACATATTTAACATGACTGAATGCTGCGTTCGGCTATGAATTTATCATTCTTGAATTTGTAGCTTTGGTTAAGTTTCTTAAGCTTAGGTTACGAATTTAAATTTCGGCCTTATTTGATCTGGGCCTCGCCTTAGGCAGAAGAAGTTAAAGACTTTCTCCCTAGTTTTTAATTAAGAATCACGAGTCATATTATTACAAATAATAATTTAATAATGCAAATGCAATTGATAACAAGCCGAAACACAATCTTAACATTGTAGTTTATGCCCTATAGTCAATTAGATAGTTATAGTTTAACACAAGATAATTTAAGGATATTCTTTATCTTATACATATTTAAACGTATATGATAAGCTTTATAGGATAATTATACATTACAAATAAAATTATAATTATGATATTCGTATTACATTTATATATTATCCCTAAATTGTTCCAAATCATTATTATATTAAAACTAGATATTAATATAATGTAAAAAAAAACACATGTTATGGCCTTCCTTATTAGGGATGTCAACCAACCCTTGTGGCCCGCTGCCGGCAGGTAGGGAGGGGTCTGCCCATAGCCCGTCCATGACCCGTAGGGTCAAACCCGGCCTGTCATATATATATATTCTTAAGAAAAAGTAAAAAATGACATTATTTTTAAAGGAATAGTCACCTCACAGGTCGATTTTGTCATCCTTATTCCTTATGAAGGAATTAGTCAGTCTCATAGATTAAAGTATGAAGATATTTAAACAAAAGTTAAGGTGTTTGTTAGATAACAAATTCATTGAACTGACCCCATATAAGAAATTCATTTGGAACATTACTTGCATATCTATGAAAATTCTTATTGTAATGATTGTATAAGTGATCATTTGACTTGAGAACTCCAGAGTTTTCTTGTATAGAGATTGCTATGCTTTGATATTACTTATAATTTATTTTGATCAAGGATAACTCAGATAGTAATCATTGGATATAACATAAACTATATGGAGGTAGTTGAGTGATAAAGATAAGATTCATCGGAAAAACATTTCATGTTCTCAATTAGTATTGATTCAAAAAATCGTTGGTTGGAATGACGTTTTGTAAATAATTTACAAATATCATTAATTGAATTAATAGCTAATGGTGAAGAACTAACATAACTAGACTAAAAATAAAGTAAACATTAATTTCATATTCTATGTCTAATTAAAACATTGTATAATGAAATGACTGAATTATACAAAAAAAATCGTGCATGAAAAGATTAATCAAAACTACTTTGTTATTCCTAAATATTTGAGTGATTATGATGTGTTGCTAGACATCAATCTTGATTTATAGATATAAATTATTTAATTATACAATTATAGATAAATTAAAGGAGATTAATTTATCTAATCCTAAATATGAATTAAGGTCATTTAATACCATCACATTTGAAACCTAATAGGTCATACATAAAAAACGAGTTAAAGAAATCAAAGATATTTTAATCAAGTTGGATTTGATTGTAAAGTTTAAAAAACTCTATAATTAAATATGAGATATTTAAGAATCACTATAAGATATTATATTTTATTTAGACGCAACTGGTACTTAATTAGAATTATTTGTAATTTTAACTAAATTGAACTAAAATTAGAATTTAATTTCAATTAAATTATTAAAATATTCAAAACCTATTATAAGTAGGCTTAAGTTTTAATGGAGCTAGCATTCTTTGTTTAACCCTCTCCACAACAATTGCAAAGTTCTCTCAACTTATTTTGTGGATACAATTAGAGGTTAGACACGTGTGCAACTGAGGTGGTTGAGATGAGCCAATTTTGAATATAATTTGAGGGATACGATAAGAATATAATCAAGGTTTGGAATAAGGTATAAATTAAGATTCATACTTTATTGTAATTTAAGTGTCATTTAATAGAACTTTAGCGACCTTGGCTTCAAAAAATAAAATAAAAAAAGTCATAATTATTTCGCTGCTTGCAAGATTAAATCCTGGCCTGATTTTCCAACGATAAGCACAATTATAGATTCTATTCACAATAAACTTTGCATATGAACAAATAGAAAGCGTCTAGCCTTCTCTTGAATTTGATATGGAAATTGTTGTATGGCTTCCTCGATTATATTTTACTCAAGATAGGGTATAACCAATGTTTATAAAATCAAAAAGATTCTACTAGTTTAATTAGAAAATTTTTGAACTAGTCAATTTTTTAATTCAATTTACTTTAGTAACTTTTATTGTTAAAAAACGATCGATTTAATAATTAACTGGTCAATTTTCGTAAGTTAACCAAATTTCTTAAATAAGAATAAATTGGTTGATTTTTATTTAATAATTTTTTAATTAAATTTTAATTTCTTTTATGGGCAATAATAATCTCCTTCTCATTTCTTCAATCATATTTTAAATTCTTCAATTTGTTCAATTTTTAGTATATAATAGTTTTATGACGTTGTAATACGAGTTGAACTTTTAAACTTTAAACTTTAAACTTCTTATCTTACCAATCTATATTTCGGTCTAATTTTTAAAATATTGAGAATAATAAAAAATACTTAACTTATAGTTAGAGACGACAATAGGTCAAATTAGATCCGACTTAACTTTTTTTTGTGGCCTTTTTCATCAATACAATTCATCCCCTTCTTCACATTCAATAAAAAGGCTAACCATTTCATATAAAACTATAAATTAGAAAGCACAAGGTCAATCACTCTTCTAACGAGATCATGAGTAGGGGAACCAAAGGATGAAGATCGGAGGTAAGAACTAGATGATAACATTAGTAAGTCGAGTTAATATCAAGGATAAGAATTGAAGGTTTACAAAGAAATTTACTGTAAACAGCGAAAGCAACAAATGGAGGATTCTTTTACGATATTCCTGATTCACGGTATGTTGAATTTACGGGATCAGGTGTCTTTGTTCATTCAACAACGAAGGATGGTGATTCTCCAATAATCTTGAGACTATCTCAAGTACGCTCTATACATACTTATAGATTAAAAAAAAACTGATCAAGCAGTTAAAGAGATAGGGATGATTGGAATAACACATTTTATCCTATGATACTAACAACAATTACCTCATCCTAAGACTTGAATTGAATATTGGTTATTATCATGGGTAGATAACCATCAATTGCATATGCCAACATCTTATATTTGCACATGATGATGATAATGTTGCATATTACATCCCTTAACATTGCTATTAAACTTAATCATACATACAAATGAATGGTTTGACCGTTAAGTCTATCAATATTTAGGAGCACTATAATAGAAACCAATTAAGGTGAGCATAGAGATATCAACCCTTAAATAAAGAGAACATTAATTACATACTCAGTATGCTCTAGAACTATTTAATTATGTTAGGTAAAGTATCTCGAATCCCTCGCAGAGCATACTTTTACCTTCACATTTCGTGTATTATACTTATGTCACTTTTCTAAAAGCACCATAACCCGTCGACAAATAAGTATAGTACATGATTATAATTCAAATATTCTTTCTTTGCCCTAATGTCAATTGGTTTTCAAATTAATAGCTTTTTCAGTAATGCTTCATAAGGTCTAATCTCTCGTGACTGTCGACAACATACCAAAGTAGCTTACATTAACCATCAACCTCTTGACACAGTCTAAAGTCATAACGGCATATATTACAAGACCAATTATATGTCTTTAAGGACTCATACAATTCATTCACTTACTTCCTTTTATGATCGCAAAGCATGGGTATGAATGAATGCTACAATATATCAAACAAGATATCGTATAAATCTTAGTCAAGTCGTTGTTTAAACGCCTTACCCGAGATCTTTCTTTATTCTCTAATTTAATCAAATATACTAAAGATATCGCATTCAGCTTTTAAAAACAGGCATACTTGGATTGTGGGTGCTCCATATATGACTAACTATTTGTTAGGATTTATGCTAAATATATCCTATCTTTATTTTTGGCATTTTTATTGGAAATAGAAATTACCATAATTCTAGAAGATGTGCTTTTATTGGAGATTGCGTATAGGAGATTGATTTTGTTTTGGTTTTGGATGGTGCTTGGGATTTGAATTGGAAATATAATCTTAATAAGCATTATTTTCGGTGTTGATAGCTATCCTTGTTTGAAAAGGATTTTTGAAGAAAAAATCCAGCTAGAGTGCGTGTATGATAGAGATTGTGTAGTTTACGA
>JANIJH010000223.1:5709032-5720582 GCA_024520975.1 Erythroxylum areolatum
AAGTTCATCAGCCATCGACATAAATTCTACCACACACCTTGCATTAATGCCAAACCAATGCCCGTGTGCAAACTTGTAGACCTGCTAACAGTAACACATCCTCTGTCATGGCAACTTTGGGATTAGCGGCATGCCATGAGGATGTACATACCCCCCACTTTTAGAGAGCAAGATCATCATCCATGAAGACAATGTTAGTGACATTGTCAGTCTCTCCATTAACTGACCCAGAGCCTCTTGTCAAATCCGCTCTATCTCTCGGACAGTTTTTCTTCACGTGTCCAGATTGTTCACACGTCCAGCATACTACATTTTTCTTCATGGAGTTCTTCTTCCGATATCCAGCTACCACCAGAGCTGAGCCTTCAGGAGGAACATTTCTTCCACTGCCCAATCTTCTCTCTTCTGAAAAGAGTTTTCCGGTAACTTCAGAAAAAACTATCTTCTCCTTCCCATGAATCAAAATCGGTTTCATATGTTCATATGAAGGTAGAAGAGACTAGATGAGTCTCAAAGCTTGATCCTCATCATCTATACGAACTCCAATTGCCTCCAGTTCAAAGACGATCCTATTGAGAATACTTAAATGATATGAAATTATAGTACCTTCCTCATCTGCGGTGTATGAAACTGCTCCTTTAGGTACACCCGATTTGAGATGCCCTTTGTTTGATACAACTCCTCGAGTTTTTCCCAGAGCTCCTTTGTTGTAGATATTCCATGCACATTTGCAAGGACATTCTTAGCCAAACACAATCGTATCCCACTTGCTGCTCTCAAATCCAGATCCTCTCAATCTTCATCGCTCATACTAGATTTGCCTGTACTGATATCAGGGATTTGTCTGCCTTTCAATACCTTGTGTAACCCCGACTGAATCAAAATGTCCCTGACTTGCACTTGCCACAAGCCAAAATTGATTCTCCCGTCGAATTTCTCCACCTTAAATATAAGAGGATTCGAAGCCCTATTTTCTGACATTTTTCCTGTGCTCTTCTGCCTTGATGAATTTTATCGTAGAAATGAATAGTACACTAAGAAAGTTCCTAGGAAAGAGAGGTGAGTCACAACGGACACTCTTAAATACCGAGTCTTTCCTTAACCAAAACTTTCCTAGATATATACTACCATACTACCACACCAAAACTCTACTGCACCAAATGAACCTTTCTCAAGGAAATCTTTTCTGATGTGGAAGATCAGTCAAAACTACGACCACATAGAATACTTAGAATTTTCAAGAAAAACACACCTTGGCTCTGATACCAATTGTTAGGAATTTAGACCTCCTGAACCCACACCCAAGGATATTTGATAGACAAAAATATCAGAAAATAACAACACAATCACCGAGAAGAAAATCCACTATGTGAAAATTCTTACAATCATACAATTTTTCCTCTCACCCAATCCCCTAATACACCAACACACTCACAAAGAAATACACAAGACAAACTCCCCAACTCTCACCTCAAAAGAGAAATTTAACTAGAGTCAAATTTGCCATATAAATCTTTGACTTGGTATTTGGTACATTAACTAAGGAGATAGCAACCTCCTTATATAGGTAAGAGCTTTGTCTCAATTGTTTTTCCCAA
Source organism: Erythroxylum areolatum (assembly GCA_024520975.1). Classification (NCBI taxonomy): domain Eukaryota; kingdom Viridiplantae; phylum Streptophyta; class Magnoliopsida; order Malpighiales; family Erythroxylaceae; genus Erythroxylum; species Erythroxylum areolatum. The sequence goes on from JANIJH010000223.1 coordinate 5,710,631, forward strand.
CCAATATAGGACAACAAAGGAGCCAAACTCGATATACTTAGCTGTATAGATAACGAACAAAGGGAAGTTTTTGAAATGTATGAATTGGTGGCTAGAACGGTTGCCACCAGCAACGGTATGAGGACGGTTGCCACCTTGTTGCTGGGTAAGTTGCACCTTTCGCTCTTTCTTAAGGATTTTTGTTTCTGATTTTGCCCTTCGTTTGCATTTCATGCTTGGTACATTTCTATTATTGGGTTGGTTTATGTTACGTAGGTAGAGGATGGTTGTACATTTTCGATTTGGAAGCAAGAAATATGCGGGAATTATGCCATCCTCTTTCTGCTTGTGTTTGCGTTCATTGTAAGAGAAGCTTTCATTTTTGGATCATACGCTACACCAAGTCAATGGTGTTGAAGCCAGATGCACATGGTGCCTTTGCATTGTTAATTGAGAGATGCAGAGAAGGGGATGCTCGGCTGTGGGACGGTGGTGAAGGGATTCCAAATCTTGTTGCATTTTCTCTTTTAAGTTTTGATGTGGGGTTAAACGTCTTGTTAGACTAATTAAGTTCAAATACTGGTGAGTGCGAGACCTGTAACTAAATATAAATATAAAAAGAATATAACTTTTACAACACAAATTAATGTAGTAGTAAAAAGTAAAGATCGTTTCCACAGAGAATTCAAACGTTAGTAGTTACACAGGACAGGGGGTTTTAATTGTGAATTAAACTGAATTTAATTGAAATAAGAAATTAAAAAATAACTAATAACAAAACAATAAGAATTTAACAATCAATAGGAATAAATCTTGATTTCTGGTTTCCTTCATATTAAACTTGCGTTGATCATCGACATTAAAAATAATCAATTTATTGGTTAAGCATTCTCTTTGAGGTACATAGTTCTTTAAGAAATTTAGCATAACGAGAAATTTGTTTAATATGATCAAGTAAAGGAATATTAACTTGTATCTTGCGAAAAATTTCTAAAATTTCTTTCTCTTGTCTTCTTTCTTTTGCTTGGCAAACCGACTAGGAAAAAGGAGGTTGGACATTGAACTTAAACATGAAAATGCAAGAATCACCCCCCTTTTTCTCTTGTGACTACTTTGGAACTTCTTTCTCTACTTCTTTATCAACCTCTCGCTTAGAAACCTTTGGGATAAGTTCTTTTAACTCTTTACCACTTCAAAGTGTGATAGCACAAGAACTCTTTTTTGGATTCACCTAAAGCTAAGAAGGAAGTTTTCTTGGATTTTGTGCCTCTAACTTATTGATGGCAATCGTCATTTGGCTTATTTGAGTCTCAAGATTCTGTATGCTAGCTTGCATATCTTGTTGAAATTTCATGGCATTTTGTTGAAAGATCACAGTATTCGTGGCCAATCTCTTGACTATGTCCTTCAATGAATTATTTTCACTAGAACTTTGTTCCATTTGCTATTGCTGTCTAGGCACATAAGGTTGTTTATATGGCTGAAAATTAGAATTTACTTATTGTCCCTGATTACAGTCATAACGGAGGTTTGGATGATCTCGTCAACTCAAATTATATGTATTTGAAAACGGGTTATACTTCCTTTGAGGTTGTCCCAAATAATCACTCATTGTCTTGGCTTCTTCAACTTAGTCTTCTTGTACAGTAGGACACATGCATGTGGGATGGTCAAGCATAGAACAAATACCACAAGTCTTAACTTCCTCTTTTCTAGACACCGCAAGTTGACGCACCAAAGAAGTCAAATCATTTAATCTTCTTTCCAACAACAAGACTCCCATCTCAAGCTCCAAGTTGTTGATAGTTAGAAGCCATAATTGAGATCAAATCTCATACAGCTGCTGGTGTTTTATCAACTAGAGCTCCTCCACTTGTAGCATATATCATACTCCTCTCAGACAGTAGAAGACCTTCATAAAAATATTGAATCGACAATTGATCACTGATTTGATGATGGGAGCAGCTTGCATACAACTTATTAAATTTCTCCTAATATTCATATAATAACTCTCTGATGTTTGTTAGATGTCACATATTTCTTTTCTGATATTGGCGGCCCTGGAAGCTGGAAAAAACTTATCTAAAAATAGCTTCTTCATCTCTGCCCATGTTATAATACATCTAGTAGGTAAATAATATAACCATTCTTAGGCATCATCCTTCAAAGAAAAGGGAAAAACCCTCAATTATATTTGGTCATCGGTGACATCAGTAGGCTTCATCCCCATGCAAACAACTCAAACTCCTTCAAGTGCTTATAAGGATCTTCTCCCAATGTGCCTCGGAAGATAGGTAACAAGTGAATCAGTCCCGACTTTAACTCAAAAGTGTTATTATCACCCAAATTTGAAAAATTAATGCAGTGAGACTGTTGGTCCTCAACTAGAGCAACTAATTGGCGTAAAGTGTGATTTGCAACCATGTCCCTTTCTCTTTATCATTCTTCTCTTAGTACTTGTTGTCTTTATTTCGTCTACTTTCTTAATGCCTTTGTTGTTTTCTGAATTTTAGGATTGTACTCCAAATTTTCAGATTGATTCGAACACGTAATGTACATAAACTGTTAAAAATTCCTTGGCAACAATACCAAAATTTGGTGAGTGTTGTGGCCTGCAACCAAATATAAAAAGAAACCAATTTCCTACAATACAAATTAATGTAGTAGTAGAAAGTAGGGATCATTTTCACAAGGAATTCAGACGTTAGTAGTTATGGAATAAAAGGGAGGGTTTTAAACTGTGAATTAAATAGAATTTAATTAGAACATGAAATTGAAAATTAACTAATAGAAAAATAATGAGAATTTAACAATCAATAAGAATAAATCTTAGTTTCTCGTCTCCTTCATTATTGAACTTGCGTTGATCATTGACTCTAAAAATAATCAATTTATTGGTTAAGCATTCATCGTGGTAAATTTCTTTACCTCTTTTCTCTTATATTTTGTTAATCGAAACATGTATTCGAATTAACCCTTATTAATTAATAACTTGAATACGATATCAGATTTAATTAATTAATAGCTTTACAAATCAAAAAAATCGATGAACTAGACAACATACATATGATGTATATTTAGCCTAGATAACTATTTTTCTTAGAATCATGTCTTGATTAAAAGAATTGAATGTCAATCTGGTTAATCTAGCAATTGATTAAATAAAATCACAAACTAATTGTGTTGATAGCTGTAAAATCAAACAATCAAATAATAACTTAGAAAATAATTAATACTTGACTAATAGATCAATTCAAATAAAGAATAAAAGTCTCACAATATTCAGAGTTTAATAACTATAATCTCGTAAACCAAGAAATAATAATTACTTACTCAACATCATAAATTTTCCTAACTATTTGAGACTTTCCACGTTTGAGGTGTTCTTGATTTTCTTCTTTGTTTCCTGTCTAGCTGTCATTCTTGTTGCTTAATTTTTCTCTTCTTCCACTAGGCAATGTTCTTCTCTATGGACGTGTTAGATCTTCTCCTTTTTTTCATTTCTTGAGCTGCCGCCCTTTCTCTTCTGTTCTATACTACTGTCATGTTGATGTGACAAATAAACTTTGTTGGTTCACTGTCCCTGTTCTCTTCTACTTTTCTTAAAACCTAAGCTGATTCTATGTGTTTTTTAAATAAAACGCATGGGTTGCGTTTAATGCGTTAAACGCACTACCGATTGACTATCACATAGGTATCACTGCATAAGGCTATGTCTAGTTAGGTTCAATATCTGATTTAGCTTTTTTTTGTCCTAAAATATTTACAGTACTTTTTATTTGATTCTAAAATATACCTTGATATAAAATAAGATTAATTTTCATTAAATATAACTTTAAACCTCATAAAAAAATAAAGAAAATTAACACACAATACTAACTAATATTCTTTGAATAATTTGCAAAATTTTGATGACCTTCTCACCTTAGCGTTGAATTCGGATATAACTATTTTGCATTTGAATAATGGAGTTTCATGGATCGGCTTGATGACTTTCACATTTTCCCATAGTAGACAGCGAAGCTATATGCAAGTCTGCTTTATTTTTTTGTCCTTTTTCTTCTGTTCCTTCTACTTGGTTCTTTTTGGGCACCTGAAGCTGAAGTAAAAGGGAGAATCAAGCGCTTTTGTCATCTTTTCAATTAGTATCGTCCCTCATGCACACTTATTAAGAGTCAATTCCAGTTAGTGTGCTCTTTCACAGGTGCATACCTTTTAAGTAAAGAAGTGCTATTGAAAATGACGACGGCACCTCTGACAGTGTTGTTGAGCTTCTTATTATCAACTCAAACACTGGACCTGGCCTCCTATTTCCAAAGGTATAATTCATTTGTGACCCCAGAATCAAGTTGTTCATTGGAAGTTTGATGTATACGTACTTTTGGTATGAACTTTTTTGCTACATTAAAAAGTTAAAGCATCCCTGTGGGATAAATTCTTGCCCAATAATAATTTTATAACAGTATCTGTGAACAGCTTGGCATTTTTCTCTTTGAGGTATCTAAATAGTCCCATTTTTCATATGTTTGACCTCCTACATTGACTTTCTCTATGGCTGCTGGCTTTCAAGTTTTCTACTCTTTATCTTAAGAATTTTTTGGTTGGATTTCATACTTCACTTCCATAAGCTTCATAATAAGATTTCATTTTAACAATGTCCCATTTGTGAGTTCTTTCCTATATGCTTGAAAGGTATTAGGCGTGGCATTGTTCTAGCTGCATTTCCACCTATCGTGTTAGTTTTACTAATATTCCATTGTTTAAAGTTTGCAGAGATTTAATCCAAAGGATAGATTGCCTCTATGATTTGTTCGAAATCACTTGCCAAGGTTGTTATTTATGTCAAATGCATTAAATTGAGAATGTCAAACTTCTTTTTGGATAGGTATAGCTAGAAACTAAATACGTGATAATATATACAGGCTTAAATTTTGTATCTCATTAATCAACTGAAATTGAAAAAATGTCAAAAAGGGAAAACTTTACGGCTCCATTCCTTCTAGAAATTATGGTTTTTATACTTCAAGAACACGTCATTCGTTCTAATATCTGAATAAGGTACATCTATTGATAATGATTTCCCCTGTCCACATCTCAATGTACAAAACAATTTGAACTCCTGAAGAATCAAAATATGCAAATCTTTAACAAGTTTGCACTTCATCCAACTGCTGAGATTCTGGAATAACGGTCTCTTTCTTACCCTCACGCACACACACATGTGCACATTACACCTATAAATTATGCAAACATGTGCATACGTGCCTTTAAATCATTTGTAGACAAGATTGCACAGCCAAAGGTATGCTTCATATTTGCAACACCCTTGGAATCGATAATTTCAAGCGGAATTATATTTTTAATATCCATTCCTTTTCATAAAATGTCTATTACTGCTATGACATGCTGGATGCATTTCTTCAAATGTGATAGTGCCGTTCATGTGATTGTAGGGTGGCCGGGAGAATGATGAGACTGTTGAGGAGGCTGCAGCACGTGAAGCTTTAGAAGAAGCTGGAGTTCGAGGTGATTTAATGGTAGGAAATTGTTCTTTGGCTTTTCTGTTTTGTAATTTTTGTGCTTGATATGTCATGATTTTTCCAATTAAATAATAAATCGTTATAAATGTTAAATTGCTTCTTACTTGTGTTTTGTATGTTTTAGTACTTCATTTCCTATTTATTCAGTTAGTAGTAGGCTTCATCAGCTATTGCTTTTCCTGACATCAGAGGGATTACAGGTCTGAGTTGCCGAGTTCTCTGCAGTATAGTGCTATGTGAACAGTAACATCTTTGTGTTCACCTGGGAGAAGTTCCACTATTTTAATCCCCATCTATGCCTGAATTGATGTGATAAAATGATTGGATAACACCCATATTTGCACACGATGTTCATCCTCACGAAAGTCAGTGTTCCTGGTCTTCGTTATAAACTACCGGTCGTCTGTTCTATGCTGTTCTCGTCGTCATATCTCTTTAATCCTCTCTTTCTAAGTTGTGGACATTCCTATCTGACTAGTGGCTGAAGGAAAAGACTTACTTGGAAAACTAATTTCAAACATATTTTTTTGTTTACAGTCAAAGATTAATTTTGTAAGTATTAATCATTTCTCAACAAGCCACTTGTTCCCATGATTTCCTGACAATTGTAAGATAATGATATAGCATGCTGACTCACTACATACTTCTTTTCGTATTTCTTTACTTCTTGGTTAGACATTCAGATGATGGTCTCTTGACATACTTTCTTCATTAAAGGTCGCTTTCTGCTTTGTTATTGACATGTGGTTCAAAGGAATGATAAATATTTTAGAACATGCTGTTCCTAATATCTAACATATATGCCAGCCTTTATTTTAGCATTTTCTGGGGCATTATGAATTCAAAAGCTGCAAAGCTTCCATGTTTGCGTTGCTTGTGAAGGAAGAGCTGGAATCTTGGCCTGAACAGAGTATGCGCCAGAGAAGTTGGCTAACTATCCGTGAGGGTCAAGAGTGCTGCCGCAACAAATGGATGAGAGATGCTCTTGTGGAAGATTTCACAAAATGGCATGATGACCAAATGGTTAGTGCGTCGCACAAAGAGAACCACTTTAGTACCTCTCCCACATCCTAAAGCAACAGCATATTAGTTCAAACATCCTTGGCAGGGGGGCAGCAGTTTGAAGCTGATTTTGGTGCATTTTTCCCCTCATATGATTTTTCCTTTCTTGACTCTCCTTCCTGTTTTGTTTTTCCCTTTTTATTCAAAGATTAGTTATAGGCAATGAAAAAGGAAACGACAAATTTCATTAATTGTTTACTGATAATTTTCTTTGCTTTCTTTCCTGTATTCTTCTTGCTCAACAGAGATTTTGTTGCATAGAGAAGGAAAATGGAAAATGGTTAATTGTTCATCTGTATTATACCCCTTTACATGTTTATAATTGCACATCCAGGTATATGTATCTCTGATTCAAGTATCTGTTGGATGGATCGAATCCTTTATTTAGTTTTGAGTTGCTGATTCGTTAAATAATTCGTCTGATATTTGTTGGAAGGAATTATTGTTTCTAATTTGCTTCTTTTATTAAGACCTGAATGCGGAATGTTCCTCAGTACAAGCAGTTTTATACTGGTGATCTGATTCTGTCTTTGACATTGCCATTGTTCAGTAGCTTCCTACTTTTCGTTTTTGCTATTTTCCCATTTATGGCAGCTTCAAATCAAGCAATTTTATCCTCTTTCTTTTGTTCCTCGCACATTTTGGTCTGCAGATTCCGCGAATGGAATGCAGTTGTCTTCAATCCTATATTAAACGCTTGGAAGTCCTGATTCATAGTGTCATTTCTGGGAGAGAAATAATGCATCAGAAGTAACAATGGAGCATCTAAAGACAGCATGTAGACGCATTCAGGCAAAAAGAGATTGACTGTTATGAAGAGCTATCATCTAAATTTCAAAGGCTGGTTTGCTCTGATGATAGAGGGGACAAATTAGCATATCCGAATTGTTCAAATAGATCAAATTGGTTTTCAATCTGGTAAATCGTTTCCCTATTCTTTTTCTCATATCTAAGCAACAACCACCCTTTTCTTTCTTTTTCTTGTTCTTTGGATTTTTCTTTTGTTGTTGCTATGATTTGGCAGGATCCCAGTAAAATCAACTGTCCAATTCTTATACCATTTGCTCAAAATATACTAAAAGTGAATAATCACAAGTTTGAATCAGTCCAAATTTCTCCACTTTTTACATGTGAAATTACACTGCGTGCTTAAAGGTCTAGATTTGAATAATCTTTGTCAGTATAGTGGTGATATCACTATCTGCATAAAGTAACATACAAATATAGCCACACAAATTTGAATTTTCTGTGAAGTGATCTGAATTTTCTGTGAAGTGATCTTACGGAGATAACCCCACTTGGTGCCGTGAATTTGTCATGTTGCTCAAGTAGCTATAGTAAACTGCAACTGAAAGTATCAACCTTTGTAAAGTTCTCATCTTTTTCCTTTTTTTATGACGGTAGAGCTCGCAGCCGCTATACTTGAAGTGCGTATTGGGCAAGTCACCGGGGCATGTAAAGATAAAGTTCTTATCTTTGCTTAGGTGAATGAAAGGGATAATCACCTTTGGTGTTGTGAATTTGTTATGTTGCTTAAGTGGTTACAGTAAGCCACAAATGAAAGTATCAACCTTCTGTTTTTTTTTTTTTAATGATTGGATAAATCAAAGGGTTTTATGAAAAAGTTCTGTTCTTTGTTTAGATGAATGAAGTGGTGATTATGTAAAAATCATGTAAAAGATTATATTGTTTTTACATATTCTATCAACTAAACCTTATGTTTCTTACATGATATGTTTACGTAGTCATTTGATGCCACTATAATGAGTTGCATTGATTGTATAATTAAAATGTTAATAACTATACATATTTACGTATTAATGATTAAACACGTCCTTAAAATAAGAAAAACACATTAGAGTTTGCTTATACTTTCGAGCCATAGTCTGATCAAGTTTAAGTTTAAGTTTATTTGCACTTTGAGCTAGATTAAAAAGTTAAAGTTCAACAATCTTTTTTATAATTTTAAGTTATTTTTAAGTTTTAAGTCGAATTCGAGTTGACTTATATTAAATTTCTTGAGAGTTTAAGTTGATCGGGATTTTTTTTGACCCGATAAAAATAATAAATCTATCAATGAAAAACTATTATTTATCATCTACCATGGACTATCAATCTAACAAACCCTAATTTGAAAGTATCTTATTGGATTCTGAATGGTCTTTTTCAACTTCTTCATGCATAGTATTGTTATACATTTTTAATGATTTTAGTAGAAGCTCTTCTATGATTGGGTGTTGAAATCTTAAAGAGTTAGGTTTGATAGGAAAGAGGGAGAAAGTCATAGAGATAGAGACACGTATAAATTAAAAAAGGAAATTTCCTATTATTAACATGGTCACAAGTCACAACTACTTAATCATTACTTTGTTGTTTCAATATAAAATTTAGAAATCACAAGGAACATTGTTTATGTAATCAAAAACATTTAATTATTAAGCATTACTAAAGTTTGTTTAAATTATTGTACTTTGAGACATTATTTAACATTTTCTTAAGTTAGGAGGGAACCTAACTTTACTATAATGTCGTTTTCCTAATCTTTTGTATTTGTCAATAAGTATATTTAAAAATTCGACGGGTTTACAAAATCATAAATAATACATATTTTTATTAATTATATCATAATTTTATATTAAAAAGATTATTGTAAACAAAATGAACACCAAAAATTACTTAATTAGTAAATATTCAATTATGTCTAAGTTGATGATTGAAAGAGGTAAGAACAATCAATATTAATCACAACTTTTAATATAAAACAAATTCTATAAAAACCTGAAAAAGATGAAGTTTTAATAAGGTGGAATTGGTATTGATCTATCACGTCTTGTCAATAGTGATGGATGATATTCTCCATTGAATGCAAAAAAACAAAACATGCCCATTAATGCATTCCAACAAATTCTTTCACCCTTTCATGAAACTTAACATCATCTTTGTATCTATGCAAACTAAATTCTTTAACACCAAGATGTAAAACTTAAGTTAGAGAAGTTAGAGATGGTACTAGGTTTGGATTGGTTTGACTTGAATTAATTAAATTTTAAGTTAAACTCAAGATTAAGAGAATTAATTTAACATAATTTAAATAATTTAAATTTATTTAAATCATTTAGATTATAATATTAAAATAAGGTCATTTTAACTTCAAATTAGTTTTTTGAACTAATAAATGTTTAGATCAATGAGATTAGTTTTTTGAACTAATAAATGTTTAGATCAAATCATTGTTAATAAATTTTTTAGATCAAATCATTGTTAATAAATTTTTAGCTCATTTATTGTTGTTTTAATTTTTTAATAACTTCGTCAAAACTACTTTTTTGCCCTTTAATTTTAGTTTGAAGATTAAACAAAACATTATATAT
>JANIJH010000223.1:5989524-6000486 GCA_024520975.1 Erythroxylum areolatum
CAGTAATATAAGTTACTATCTGCACCAAAATAAAGTAACAAAAGTTACAATGTACCACCACCAAAATTTGCTAAAATTTGTTCATGCAATCTGGCATATCCATCAAGAGGATCAAATCCAGAGGGTTGCCCCAAAAACATTAAAATCTATTCTTCTTCCTTATCAGCTGGATTGAAAACAGAGATCGTTTTGGTCCCCTTCACTTAACGTAGAACATTTTAAGAAAACTAGAAGTTGCAGTGTAGTCAGAGTTCTCTTTCTTTCTATTTCTTGTCAGCAACTAGAATATGGTCAGACATCACATGTCATCAATCCTATACAAGGAAGGCAACTCCAATGGTCCACTCCCCTTTTAAGTTTTTGTCTTGAATTCAATAGCTACAGACCCCCTTACTCTGGCCCTCTCTATTCATGCTTTTCCTTAATTTTCTGTCTCTCTCGAAATGATTACCATTTAAAACTACCGAACTTCCTCTGACTCTTCTCTCTTATACCTCTTTCAACTCGTATAAATTTGTGTACAATCAATCAAGCTACTACTTTTTGTCCTTGTGTTTCATTTTCATACTAAAACAGAGAGCTTTTGGATTCCCATGTTTTTGGAGACTCGATTTGATGATTTTGATATTGACCCAAGTTTGCAGGTAACCAAATCTTGATAATAGATTCGACTATGCCTCACAAAACGCGACCTATGACTACCCTTTTGCTGTTTACTGGGCTCAATATTGTGTTGGTTCAAACTATTAGTCCTGTTTATGATTTCGTGTGCTTCCTTCCTTATTGGGAACGCAGGGTATGCCTCAATCTCCTTTCTTTCACTTTTTTACCACTGCTCTTGTAATTCGTAGCATGTTTAATTCTTCACTTTGATGGTGGTATAAACAGATGTGTGCAGGACATTTAGATTCTGGGAATTAATTGAAAATTTCTTCCAAATTTATCTCCCTATGGAGTCCTGCACTATTTTCATGTGAATGTGTTGGATAAAGTGGTCAAAGTTCCATTTGGGATCACTTTCTGGTAAAAGATTGTATCTTGGAGTGGTTGGCTTGCTAATTTTGTAAAAATGTCTGGAATCAGATCATGCTTCGTTGTATTAGTTATTTTTGATGAGTTTCTACATTCTACTAGCCCAACTCTTGGATCATACTACAGCCCCAGGTGGCGAAGAGCTGATATTGAGGTCTCAAATCTTACCGTTGATGTGAAGTTGCGGCATTTCAAATCATTTGTTTACACAGATAAAGTCAGGGAAAAACCTATCTAATTCTCTGGAAAGTATCAGATTAATTTTTCAATAAAAAGTACTATGTGAAATCTTCAGTTTTTTCCTCTTTTGAGAAATTATGGGGCTTGAATCTTTAGTATTCTCTTATTTATTACTTGTTTCTGCTCTTTAGGCCGAATAATGTCACCCATTTTCACTAAAAGACTGACAGAAATCTTTCTGATTATGCATCTGGTATATATTCAAACTGCTAAATGCATTGAGATGTGGAGTTACCGTTTGATTCCACCGAACCAATATATTTGGAGTATCTTCTGGGCCGACATGATGATGGTTGGTAGTTTGTTAGAACTTGGCAGAAGGTGAATTATTTATCTTTTCCCTTTTTGTGGATTGAAAATATTGGTACCAGGACTTGAACTTTGGTGGAGTTTTGTGCTCAATTTTTGGGGTAAATGACTGCTGTTGGGTTTATGTTGCCCAGAACTTGACTGCTGGATGGAAAGAATTAGCCAAGGAGTTATAGCAGATATTGACCGGTAATAAAATAATGAACATGAATGATTCGGATGTCATGACACGTTCATGTTCTGCCTGGAGAATGGAAAAAGTATATGGATTTACCAGGCAACTTTTACGCTTCTACTCCGAGATTTTTTGTACCAAAGGAACAGTGTTAAAAAGTTTCTCTTTTGGTTTGTTCCACTATTTGTGTTGCTGTTAGTATCAATCTTCTCCAAAGGGAGGCTGTATATGAACCGCATACTTATTCTTACGAACTATATGTACCCACAGAATTAATTTTGCTTAGTGCTGGTCCTCAATAGACTTTGAACTTTTTGTGCTTAATGTTTGGGGAAAATGACTGACTGTGGTGCCCGGAACTTGAATATTGGATGGAAACAAATGGCCAAGGAGTTCTACCAGATATTGACAGGTAACACAAGAATGAAAATGAATAACTCGGATATGGTGATGATATTCGTGTTCTGCCTAGAGAATGGAGAAAGAATGTGGATTTACCAGACAACTTTTACACTTCTACTCCGGCATTTTCTGTTTTGGTTCATTTTACTATTTGTGTTGCTGTTAGTATTAATCTTCTCTGTTGGTAAAAGAAAGAGATGTTGTATATGAACTACTTACTTATTCTTCCGAATTATATGTATTCAAGGTATTAATTTTGCTTACCATCGGTCCTGGATTTCGGTGCAGAGGGAGCGATGCCGTCAGGAACATGAAGCTGCTCTAACTAAGAAAGAAACTTGAATAGAAAATCTCTTTGTCGTCCAAGTTGCAGAACAGTCTGACGGTGCTCTAACTAAGAAGGAAACTTGAACAGAAAATCTCTTTGTGGTCCAAGTTGCAGAACACTCTTTCTTGTCATCGAAACAGAGAAGTTAGTCTTTTTGTGATTGAGGTCAAATGTGCAATTGACAGTATTAGAATCAAAGCATTACGATCTTGAGAGTGGCAATAGTTGAAGAAGCAGCTTTGATGAGGGAATGCATAATTTTTTAGTTGGGGAGTCTTGATAATGGATTCAGAAGCAGCACCACATAATTAGTAGTCCTTCAGTTGAATGTTTCTTCAGGGGATAGCAAAGTGATTAGTTACGTTTTCTTATCTCAGAATTCAGTCTTATGAAACTGAACTTTATGTATGCATAGATATTATAACAGTGAAGTAATTTCAATGTTTGATCAGTATAGTTTTCACATTAGGGTCTCAGAAATCTGTTTGTTTTACTGCAGTTAGGCACCCATTTGAGTAGGGTTAGCAACCTGAATTCGATCTGATCTTTTGATCCGATTAATATACAACATCCTGTTATTTTTGAAGGCGATGTTTTACTGTTTCACACACCATTAAATAAATAGGTGCTTATTCCATTTTAAAAGTAAACAAAAGCTAAAAACTAATTAAAAATTCAATAAATTTTTTAAAAAATATTTTTAAAAAGTGGAAGTTGAGCTAAAAATGAGTTGATGACTTTGCCAAAAAGTCTCGAGCCCGTTTTAAAATTAAAATTAATGAATAAAATTTAATTTAACCTAATTTGAGTTTAAATTTAATTTAAAAAAAAGAATCAGCCTAATTCTTACTAGCTCGACTGTACTTTTGACTGAACTTGATCATATGAATAAAATTTGTGTTTAGGCTAAGGCTTATGAGATTGGCATCGAGATAGATTCAGCCTTCTAAGGATGAGGTTTAGCTTAACCTATTGTCATCCCTGATTAGAATTGATAAGCTTTAGGCCAATGCTTAAAATCGGGTTAGTTGAATTTTGAATCGAACTCATATTCAAGGCAGATTGTCTGACTTAACCTAAATAACGTTAACTACTTTAAACAAAATAATATTATTTTACTTAAGAGTTGAAGAATCAATTAATTAAAATGATATTGTTTTGCCTTTATTCTATTCATACTTAACACCAAATCCAAGTCCAAAAAATATTTTGGCCAAACTATGTCTTGACTATTCTAACTTATTTCCATCTCTATGCCTATTTAGTATAATCTCAGTTTCAGTTCCAAGTTAATTATTTTTGGACAATTGTGCTTAATCTAATCAACATGGGAATAAACCTAATCTTGCAAAAGTTGCAATCTTTGTAAAGTGTTGCAAGTGACTCTTAAGCATTGCATAATAGTTGTGGATTTTTTTAATCCATTTATTTGGATCAATTGAATATTATTATTTTTTCCTGTAATGCCTTGGTCAAAAGTGCAATTTAACTTGGTCATTTACAACATAATGTAATTTGACTTCTAACGTTTTGAAGTGTTTAATTAATCCATCAAATTTTCAAAACGTTTAGAATAGACTTTAAATGAATCGAAATTTTGATAAGGTTAATTCTTCGTCAGTTAAATGTCATGTTAATGTTGATATGATATTATTTTTATATATTTTAATAAAGTAAATTCTATTGTCACGTAATTATTTTTTTAAAATTAACTAAAAAATAGATCTTACAGTCACGTGGCAGTGGATTCATTATTTATATATTTTAAATAGTAAATTCCACTTGTCACGTACAAATGAGACCTGTATTTATATATTTTAAATAGCATAATCTATTTTTATTTAAAAATTAAAATGACATGTCAATATTAACTTGACTTTTAATTAATGGGAATTAATCTTGTTAAATTTTTCATCTATTGAAAATTTGTGTTTAAATATTTTGAAAATGTTAAGTTTCAATTTGAACATTTTGAAATGTTGTAATTTTCAAAAACAACATTTCAAAATATAACTGTAGCTAAAAAAAAAGAAATTAGGAGATGATAATTTGTTTTGATACATGTTAAATGCGGCCAGAGATTCTTGTTGAAAGGTTCACACTTTGTCTCTTCGACAATGGAATGACATCTTATATCCACGTTGGACCCATCACATGAATCTGTCTAAGTTGGACCACTGCAACATGATCTGATAAGCTCGTAAAATCTTCACTCATCACTTTGACGACGACGGTGCTGCACGGAATCACCCACAGTAACACAAAAACCACCTTCTATGTGTTTTTGGAGAAGTATAAAGATTTACAGCCTAAAATTAAGTCGGATCGAACTAGAGATTACAAGACAAGTTGAACTTGTCCAGAATTTTGATTAGAATCGAGTTATGCTGCCTGAATTTCTACCTATCTAATCACTATATACCTCAAGAAGTTCTGAAATTCTTATCACAAACACACACAAAGAACTTGAAGATTCCAGGTGATGGATTGGAGGTATTGTAGCAACAACAATCAATGCTTGTTCTAAAAGATGATAGGTTAGGTAAATTTGGTAACGAGTCACATCGAATCAGACTAAAGATTAAGAGACAAACTTGAACTCTTTATGAAATTTGATTAGATTCGAGTTATCTGGCCTAAATTTTTACCTATCTAATCACTATATATCTCACTAAATATTTATATTTCTTTTCTTTTTAGTCTATGAGATGTTTTAGGAGGGTTCCAATTATAGGAAGGTATCTTTAAGTCATTCACACTCAGACTAATTCTTGCTCGAATTAGGTAGATCCTTGCGGAAGGTAAAACTCTGACTCCAAATTTTAAACGACTGCATACATAAAAGAAGTTCGAACCTGCAACCTCACTTAAATTAGGAGAGCTTCTTATCAACTCACCTGCGCCCTGACATATTTGAATTTCTAATCACACACGCGCACAAAGAAGAACTTGAAGATTACGGGCAATGGATTGGTGGTACTTCAGCAACAAAAACCAAGGCAGTTTTAATGGAGGATGCTTTGGATAGGCTTGACAATTAATCAAGTTGAGTCAAACTAGAAATTAAGAGGCAGTTTGAGCTTGTCCTAAAAGTCGATCAAGATCGAGTTGTGCAATCCTAGGTCCAACCTATGTAATATACCTCACTACTTTTCTGATTTCTCATCACGCACATGCAGAGAAGAACTTGAAGATTACAGGGCGATGGTTTGGAGGTACTATGGCAACAATAATCAATGCACTTTCTAAGGATACGTTAAATAAGCTTGACAATGAGTGAGGTTGAACCGAGCTAAAAGTTAAGGAACAATTTGAACTCGTACTAAAACTCCATCAAGATCCAGTCATACACCCCCAACTTCTACCGATGAAGTCACACCACGCTTCACTAACTTTCTGATTACAGGTGATTGATTGGTGGTACTATGGCAACGACAATCAATGCACCTTCCAAAAGGATGATAGATAAGTTTGACAACGAGTTAGTTGAATCGAGCTAAAAGTTAAGGGGCGATTTGAACTCGTCCTATGAGATCGAGTCGTGCGCCGATCGAACTTTACACCTCAGTAACTTGCAGATTATAGGTGATGGATTGATCGTACTATAATGTCGACAATCAATGCCGTTCTAAAGGATGACAGGTTAGGTAACTGCACTTTCAAAGTGTCAAAAGATGAAATATATGTCGGGTGTACAGTATAGGAAACGTGCAAAATGCTCGTCTCATACTTGTCAAACACGTAGATTTCTTACCATGTGAGACCGCGTGTGGTGCATGGACCATAACATGGTTCTTTATCGAGGATGTCTAGTAGTCGTAATCGAGTGTCTCAGCCATATGGAGCCCAGTGGGGCACTGGCCCTCCAAAATATTAAAAGTTAAAAATTTTTAATTTATAATATATATATTTATATATAAGGGTGAAGTTATTTGGAAGTTAGTGATGTATTAGATCTCTCAAAATTTAAAAAAATTAGATATTTGGATCCTGTTATTTTAAATTCCTGACTCCGTCATTCCGAACGAGCTTTTCCTTTCACGCTCGCAAGGTTGGTTGGTTCGGTATAATTAAGTGCTTGTAATATCTTTATAAATATAATATTATATTATTTATGACAGTTTTGGATCACTTGAGATAAATAGAAAAGAGTCGCTTTAATTTTAAGGTGCAGGTGAATTGATAAGGGGTTCTTCTGATTTTAGTGAAGTTGTGGGTTTAAATTGTCCTTATGTATGCAATCGTTTAAAATTTGAGACCAAAATTTTACCTCCTGTAAAAGACCTACCCGACTCGAATGAGGATTAGTCTAAAAGTGGATAGCTTAAAGGTGTCTTCTAATAGTTAAAACCCTCCTAAGATACCTCGTGGATAACAAAAAAAAGTCACTTTTCATTTTTTATTTTTCTTAATATAAAAATCAATTGATTTGATGACTAATTTTTAATTCAAAATTTATTTTTTTGATTTATTTTAATAATTTTTATTATTAAAATTCTATGAGTTAATTAATTAATTTTTATAAATTAATACATTTTTATAAACTAAAATATCATAATTAATTTTTATTTAAGAATTTTTTTATTTAATTAAAATTTAAAGTTCTTCGATATGTAGGACATTATTTTTAATCATATTTTAAATTATTTAATTTTGTCTAATTTTTAATATGCTTTATAATGATTTAATATCAGTTTATCTTTAAAATTTTTAATTTTTAATTTAATTAATTTAACGCCCAATTTAGTTTTTAAAATATTGATAGAAATTCTTCAAATTACGACTTTATAAATAATAATATGAACAATTTAAAATTTTTTATTAATAATGAAAATAAAAATTAAATTTTTTATATCTTATTCAAGAAATTATTATTATTATTATTATTATTATTATTGTTATTTTACACGGGTCTCTTTCATTATCCTCACAATCTAGTAAGAATTCGAATTGAGTTAGACGAGGATAGAGACGACTTTGCATGGGTCTCTTTCATTGTCACGACTTTTAAAAAAATGTGAACATGCATTCAATTATGCTTTTACACATATATATCTGTCCTTTGAATTTTGAAATGACGTGTTCAATTTAATATTATAATAAATTATATATCACGTTTAAATAAATTGTAGTACGAACATTGGTTGCTGACAAATATTAAAGGGCATGGGGCTCGAGGCAGATTTATTTTTTATTTTTTATTTTTATATTCAGCTTTCCTTTTATGGACATTTATCCATTAAATTAACGAAATCATCACACCTACCTTCACTTTTGAAGTTTGGTATTATTTATTTACTGTGTTAGGACCACTAACGTTTTGAGATCTGCAATCGAGTTTCAACCAATCTAACTCGAGTCTATTATTTTTGATTAATTATTAACAATTAATTAGTTTATTTATTTTATTATAATTTTAAGACATTTGGGTGAAACATAATTTCCTAATTAATTTAAATTTTATTTACTTTATATTACTCAAATATGGAGCTAGCTTGTTCTATTTATAAGGCTCAAAACTCAAAATTTTTGTTAAAGATGGACTAATTAAATAAAAAAGAGGTTTAGAAGATTATTATATGAAATTATATTGTTAACATAATGAATTACTTAAAAATATGAATTTTCAATTCAAATCATTGTTTTAAAAATCGAATAAAAAATTAAACTTCTAAGATAATATATTTAAGGTTTAAAAACCTCAGCTGATATTAGAAAGTTATAAAATTGATTAAAGAATGAATAAAATTAAATAATTTAAAATATAATTAAAAAAGATTATCCTAATTTATTGAAAATTTTGAAATTTATTTTAAAAAGATTGTTAAATAAAAATTATTGACTTATTTTAGTTTATAAGAACTTATTAATTTACAAAAATTGACTGATTAATTAATAAACCAATCAATTTTTAATAATAAAAATTATTAAAATAAATTGAACTGAAAAATTAAAAATTGAATTAAATAATTGAAAAGTTCAAGATTTTACAATTGAATGGATTGAATCAGTTAAGTTTTTTCTTTCCTTTTTTAGCTTTCCTTATCTATTACAAATATTAAATGGGATTATGCAACAAATTAATGAAATCATCACTTATATAAGACATGACCAACTTTGGAGAAGAAAAATAAAAAGAGCATCAAAAGCAAGGGAATGGGCATCCAAAGAGCAAACAATGGTCACTTGGTGCTTGTCCCTTGCCCTTTACAAGGGCATATGAACCCAATGCTTCACTTAGCCAAGCTTCTTCACTCAAAAGGCTTCCTCATAACCATAGTTGTTGAAACACATGCCTTCTCTTCTCATCTCTCAGACTTCTGTTTTGAGTCTATGGATGGCTTATCAAACACATTGGAAGGTGACTTTGATGGGGATGTTGTTTCTTACTTGTTGAAACTAAACCTGAAGTGCAAAGCACCATTTCTGGATTGCTTGACAAGGTTGAAGCTAAAGAACCCTCAAGATCCCATATTGTGCATTATCCATGACTCTGTTATGTACTTTTCAGTTGATGTTTCCCGTGAACTTGGAATTCCGAGGATGGTCTTAAGGACAAGTAGTGCTGCCAACTTCTATGGTCTGTCACTGCTCAGACAGAATGGTGCAGGTCCTATCCGAGGTTTGATCGAGTTTGTATGTTAAAATGTTTAGATATCTTAACATTTCATATACATGTATTAGTTCTGACATTTTTTACATATCAGATGCTCTTCAGATTCTGTAACTTCTAGTCAAGAAGAGGAGATCAACCTGTTCTCTTAGAACTTTTCCCTTTATTGTTTTTCAAATTTAGGACCATTCGTTAGCTTGCTACTTGACAATGTTTACATGCTTTTGGCTAAATTTTCTGTCTCGTGTTTCTTGAAACGATTCGATTGATGGAATTTGGTACGGTATTTATGAGATTGATGAATGAATAGATCTATTTACTTATATGACTTAGATGTCTCATGTTTCTTGAAAAAGCGATTTGATCGGTAGAATTTGACATGAGATTTTGAGGGGATTATCTCCTTTTTCATGGTTTCTTTCAGGTGTTATCATTTCCTCTCCTCTATTATTCTGGATTTTGCTCTCACCTACGAGTAGTTTTTCTTAAAAGTAGAGTAGTTTTTCTTAAAAGTATATTTATTTGTGTGAGATGATGCATAATGGGCATTTTCTATCTTTATCTTTATGCTTTTTCAGGAAGAAATTTGGTGGAACCTGTCAAAGAAATCCCATTTCTGAGATTCAAGGACATGCCAGTGTTCAATAGATCCACCCAAGAAGCTACTGAGAAAGTATTCAACTCCATTGAAGAAGGTACAAAGACTGCTTCAGCTGTAATTTGGAATTCTCTCAGTTGCCTTGAAGAATCCATATTTGAAACTATCAAAGGAGAAATTGGAGCACCAATCTTTCCATTGGGACCTCTGAACAGACAGTCATGTGCTGGTGTTTTAGGATGCAGTCTTTTAAGTGAAGAACAAAGATGCCTTACTTGGCTAGACAGAAACATTCCAAATTCTGTGATTTATGTAAGTCTTGGTAGCTTAATCACAATAACTGAGAATGAACTAATTGAGATTGCTTGGGGACTAGCCAATAGTGGCTTGCCCTTTTTATGGGTGATTAGACCTGGTCTAGTCCATGGCTCTAATGGGGTTGAACTTCTGCCTAAAGAATTCGGAAAGATGACAAGAAACAGAAGTTGCATAGTTAGTTGGGCACCACAACAAGAAGTATTAGCTCATAAAGCCACTGGAGGATTCTTAACACACAATGGTTGGAACTCAACTCTTGAGAGCATTTGTGCAGGCGTACCAATGCTGTGTTGGCCATGTGTAGGAGACCAGAAAGTGAATGCCAGATTGGTTAGCCATTCATGGAGAGTTGGAATCCAGTTGGAGGCTAAATTGGGGAGAAGAATGATAGGGAAGAGTATAAGAAGGCTCATGGTACACAAAGAGGGTAGAGAGATCAGAGACAGAGCTCTGCAACTTAAGGAAAAAGTTGAACTTTCTCTTGTAGACGGAGGTAACTCTTGTGAATTGATTAAGTTGCTAAGTTTGTTCAAGTCCTTGCAACAGATGCAAAGAGTGCAAAAGTTTCATTCCTAAGATACATTATATCAATTGTTATACAATGCATCGAATAAAGCAACGATTGTTCTTGGGTCAATGTCTTAATATCACAAATAATGACCATTTCCAACAAATGCACAATTATTACTTCCACGGATCAAGCGATTTGCGGCTTGACAGCTTGTCGCCGGCAAAGGTATAAGGTTCATGAAGCTGCAGCACCACAATTTTGACAAATTATGTAATGAACTTGCCAAAATAAATCTCTCAATAGGTCTCACAAGTGTGCAAGGTCTATGCAAGTGTGCACGGTTGAATAATGAATACATGATACTGTAGGAAAATCCCGGGAGGTACATCACATGTACCGGCAGCGGAAAACAAAAATTTTTGTTCCCGGGACTTTC
>JANIJH010000223.1:6002338-6020360 GCA_024520975.1 Erythroxylum areolatum
TATAGTACTCTGAAACTTGCAATTCCCAAAATTCAGTTGAAAGAAACAGAAAAATATCACACAGACCTCCAAAACCTTGAATCTTTACCCTAAGAAGTTCATACCTACAAGTACCCAGAACGAAAGTGAACAACTTTACATGAGAAGATCCTCACAGTACTAAACAATAACTCAACAGCAAAAATAAAGATGCGTCGATATCTTGCACGGAACTGGGGAAGCAAACACATTCCACCAAATTTACAAACAAACCAGAAACTAAATCACTTCAAAGAGGCAAATTCTTGCAGAAAGTACTACAAGTTCTAAACTTTAAACGTAGCAGTGCCAAAAGTACTTGTACTTTAGAATGATTACATTAGTCATGGAAGATCAAACCTTTAACGTACCTCCTGACACGATGAATGAAAACACGAAGAAGAAGCTAATCGGGCTGTTAAAAGCCCAATGGGCTAAAGTCTCTCAAGAATTTGCGGCCATAGATTTTAGGGAGGGAAAAGGAAGTTTTTTTTTTTTCAACCTTCCCATGTTAAGATGAAGAAAATGCAGAGGAAAACAGAGCGGAAGCATATCTCTAAAACCCGCAAGAAGTAACATAGAAAATGGTGCTTACCCCTCTAAAACCCCCTCGCTATCTTCTTCTTCTTCGCAAATTCATGGCCTATCGTTGCCCATTACCTGCTTCTTCCTCTTCTTCTTCGTCGCTTCACTGTAGCTCTCGCTCGTTATCTTCTCTTTCTTCTCGATTCCGTCCTTCTCTTTGCTTTAAACCCAGGTTGTCTCTCATACGCCATTTCTGCTTTCTATTATCCTGTTGATGTAATTTGGTTTAATTTTGTATTTCTTCTTGGAAAAGTAATGGAAAATGGTATCTTTCTTGGTGGCACTTTTCTTTGGTTTAGTGTAAAGCTGAAGTGCAGTAGAAATGGAACTGCTTTTTTTATTTTGATATGGATGCAATCATCATGTCCTCTCTTTTTCCACTTTTTTCTCTTTATGTTCTCAATTCTTCATTGGAAATAAGGAATTTTTTGTTTTATGGGGTTCTGACTTCTGAGAGCTGAAAGTTCAGATTATGGTACCTGTCTCTATGCTTATGCTTCTTTGCTGGCAAAAGAAATGCCTTTGTGCTTCTCTGTTGCTTGTCACAGTGTAAAAGGTTTTAGTGGCTTGTAATATTATTTCAATTTGGTTTCGTAGGAACTTGGTTTTAATCATTTCTAACATTTGTTTCAGAGTAAGTTTTCCATTGAGGAGGTCACCAAGACGTTTTCTGGTTCAAAATGTGGTTTCTCCTAGAGCTTTCATGTCCTCTAGCACTGTGGATGAGTCTTTAGAAGAAGGTGCAAGGTCTAAGGCTTATGGTTCGGATCAAATTCAGGTTATTAATGGACTTCATCCATGAACTTTTGGGCTCCCATTATGTTGTCTTATTGATATTTACTACAGTCACAGAAGCTTGTCTAAGTTCATGCAATCATGTGTGTTCGTATAACGTGTACATTGCAATGATGTAATTCTAGAAGTGTTTACCTGGTAGAAAAGTGTGTTAGTTGGGATCCTTCTTGCAATTGGGAATTATTTCTTTGTATTGGATTCGATTGATTTTGGGGCAAGTTTCTGGGGAAGGGAAGGGGCATGCACAATTTTCTCCTTCCAAGCTTTTATTTTTCCCCCCTTGATTGTCTGTCATTGTTTATCACTTATATGCAGGTGCTAAAGGGGTTAGAACCTGTGAGAAAAAGGCCAGGAATGTACATTGGAAGCACTGGACCTCGCGGTTTGCACCATTTGGTAATGTTTTGATAATTGTCTCAGTAATACTGTTTAATTTTGCCTACTGTAGCAAAATTGATTTTATTTCTTTAACTCAGGTTTATGAAATACTGGATAATGCCATTGATGAGGCCCAAGCAGGATATGCGTCTAGGATTGAAGTTGTTCTGCACTCAGATAATTCAGTGAGCATAGCAGATGATGGGAGGGGGGTATGTGCCATCCTATTCCATTTCAAATTAGTGGATAGTGGACCATACTAACTTTTTGGATGTTCTAATGTTGCTACAAATTGGAAAAATAATATAATTCTTCATTGTGTTATCTTCTATACCATGCATTATGTAAGTGATTTCATTGCTAATTTGACCTCTAAATACACGATTAAGATTGCCTTTTTTTGTCAATTCATTGTTGCAGTAGTTAGAGATATGTGTTTTTGAAAATTTGATCAAAGTAACTTTCGTATATGATATTCAATTGATCATATGCAGATTTTCACCCTTACTTTGTCTTGCTAATGTATCTATTTCCCTTGTAATTGTATGGAAAGAAGTCCCACAAATATCTTTTCCCATTCTTTTAGTACATCTAGTGCTCTTCCACGAATGTAGTTCTCAAATCATTTTGTAGTTGCTTATTAAACAAGTGTGGGTTTTTATAATATTTTGTACAACTTGTTTTGCTTATTAAACAAATGTGGGTTTTTATAATAGTTCTTACAACTTGTTCTGTTGTGGTAATTGATTAAAAATTAGGTCCCTTATGCAACCTTTCAACGCTTGTTTTATCTTTGTAACTGCTTATTTATGTTTTACTTGTTTTGCAGATCCCTACTGACTTGCATCCAGTGACACAGAAATCTGCCTTGGAGACTGTGCTAACGGTAATGTGCCATTTTTTTAGTTATAGTTGTTTGGGTACCATGGAACTTGCAGCTGGCTTTTAACCCTGGACATTTGCTTTTCATCTGTGAGAAACACGTGATCAGTTACCATAGAGGTTGTCAAGTGTCAATCATTTAGGCATGTATACACTTTTGAGAGTGGCTTGAATTATGCTGTTCAAACAACACTCTTCTTGGTTTATCCTTTTTTTGGATGAAATATTGTTACAATTCTGTCTTCTCATCCTTCGACGCGGTTGTGTTGCTTGACAACATGAGATTTTTGTAGATTTGTTACTTGGAAAATTGCTATCCTATTTACATGTAACTGGAAAAAAGTCTCTTCTAACAATTGATACACCTCTGTAGCATTCAGTTGTAACTTTCGATTGGCAATCACTTTGCAATGTACAATTAGGTCTAACATCCTTTTCCTAATAAGAAACTTATTTGGTGTAAATTAATGAATAATTTGACTGTAATGCGTAAGTAAATTACTTATTATTTTCCTGTATCTGGATAATTTCTTTTCAGGTCCTACATGCTGGTGGAAAGTTTGGTGGTTCCAACAGTGGTTATAGTGTCTCTGGTGGATTACATGGTGTGGGTTTGTCTGTTGTAAATGCCTTGTCTGAGGTATGCTTTTTATCTATGATTCCACAGCCACCGAGCTGTTCTCTTTCCTGTTTTTATCAATTTATAATGGAAAATGGAAAAGAGGAATTGGGAATTCTTAGATTTATGATTGTAAGTGTCAAAGCAGAAATTGAACCGAAAGGATGATTGTGTCATCGAGTGAGTTTCTTGATGTTAGACCTGGAGATTAATGGACCAATTTATAGGATAATTTTCTTCTTTATTTCTTCCACCTGATATTTTGTTGTTGGCTGGTTATCTCTTGGTTACAGGGATTAGAAATTACTGTGTGGCGTGATGGGAGAGAGTACCAGCAGAAATATTCTCGAGGAAACCCTGTGACTACTTTAACATGCCACATATTCCCTGTTGAATCAACGGATCGTCAAGGAACACGTATCAGATTTTGGCCAGACAAAGAAGGTTTGCCCTAATATTTCAAGCCTATTCTACATTGTGTAAATTTATGCTTTATTTTTCAACTATAACTAGTTATATTTTAGATCTTGAATTTCAAAATTTTGTGCAGTATTCACTACTGCAATAGAATTTGACCACAATACTATAAGTGGACGAATTCGGGAGCTTGCATTTTTAAACCCAAAGGTAAAGCCCTTTGTTACTCATTAATTAGTTGTATTAGTTCACAGCTCTGAAGTCTTGCCTCTCTAAGTTTTTGGGCTGTCAGTGGGTTTGACTTTATGAGGGCTAAGTCTAGTCTTATTCACTTTTGCAGCTTACCATCACTCTGAAAAGGGAAGATAATGATCCAGAGAAGAGCCAATATGATGAATATTTTTATGCTGGGGGGTTGGTTGAATATGTCAATTGGTTGAATATGGATAAGGTGCCACTGCTTGTAGAATAATTCTCTTTTTACTTTTCCCATGCCTCTTAATTCAAGCAAAATATTTTTTTAGTAATAAGTACAGAAATTGTCTTTGATAAAGAATGGGAAAATATAGGACTATAAGCAATAATTATTGCTTATTGAATGCTCTTTCTAGGATTATATGACAAATAATTGTGGTAGTTGAATTTCATTTACTTTGCTTATAGGCTTGGAAAAATGGCTATGATGTCAAGGAAACCTTAAAGACTAATTCCCTGTCAGAAATTATTTAAACGCAGAGGTATTTGGTAAGGCCTAGAAAACTATAGAAATGCCTCATTTTAGTTTCACCTTTTTGGAGAAGTTTCAGTTGTTAAGAGAAGATAGTTCTGGGTCTTCATCTAAACTAAATTTCTGTAGCGCATTGCTAGATCTCACATGAAACTTCCAACAATTGACAGTTTTGTGATTTAGAAGCATCAGTGAGAGCAGTAGTTATCCGCACTGAATATGAGAATCCATCAACATAAAAGATTCAGCTAACAGACTTATTTTACTTTCCTTGTTTGAGTTGAGGTTTCTCAGGATTCCTATCTCATCGTGATTTTATTATGTGTCAGATCCTCATATAAGTTATCTGAATGCATTTGTTCTTATTGCCTGCATAAGTTCATAAACAAGTTTACTGCTACATTTTCTTCTTCATTTTTACTCAACAGTAGACTGATTGTTGTTTAATTCAGAAAACACTTCATGATGTTGTGGGTTTAAGCAGAAAAGTTGATGGAATCACAATTGACATGGCTCTTCAATGGTAAAACCATTATGTGCCTTCTTTCAATCTCGTTTTCATGGATCATTTGGATGAAGTGATGCTTTAAATTTAACATGTGCAGAATTTAATGTGATTTTTTATGTTAATATGAGAATTCTGGAAGCTGTGAATGGCAAGTATTTCAACAGGCTGATGTAATTTCTGTCTTTCATTTGTCTTTACCAGGTGTTCTGACGCATACTCTGATACAATACTGGGGTACGCAAATAGCATACGTACTATTGATGGTGGGACCCATATAGATGGCTTCAAGACTTCTTTAACAAGAACTCTCAATAATCTTGGGAAGAAATCTAAGATCGTCAAGGTGCATCTGCCATGTTGCACTGTTTTGTTTTCATGTTTGTTGGCAATTATATCGAAAACATGTTGTTTGCTCCTTTAACTTTCTGATTCATTTGATTTCTTTTGCAAAAGTGCAGCAGTTGTCTTTCTACTTTCAGTCAGCAGTTCTCTTTTTGCCTTCTTTTTTTTTGGTCTTCATATGGCACCAATCTGTGTGATTGACTTCATCCTAGTTCAGGCTATTGTTTTTACTCAGATATTGGTCCACTGAATTGACTGATTATTGCTGTGATATGCATATTCTAAATGTAAATATGAAAGGAAGTGGGAGGATTGCAACTTTTGTCAGATGTTGGTTTATTGTATTCAGCATTATTTATAGCAACATATCTTAAATACTTTCATGCTTTCTTCACTCTGTCAACGAGAATCTATATAGTTAGTCTGTGATAAGTTTTTTTCCCGGTAGTTGCAAAAGGATTCATTAATTGATAGATATCTGAAGTTAGCGAATCCCCCAGTCATCCCTAGGCCTTATTATAAATGAGGAGAGATGCTGCTGTCCTATAAAGCTAGTTGCATTCTTTTTTGTCCCTCTCGCTCTGTCTATCTCCACATATCTACTATATATACATATATTTATGTAACGTGTGTGCAGCCCTTATAAATCAAGGTTTGGGTGTCTGGAGTGTTCATTACAGTAAAGCATCTGATATAAACTTGCAGGATAAGGATGTTAGTTTAAGTGGTGAACATGTAAGGGAAGGATTGACTTGCATTATCTCTGTCAAAGTTCCAAGTCCAGAGTTCGAAGGACAGACAAAGGTACTATCTACTTATTGTAAAAAATGTGCTGGTAATACTCTTGATAAACTTTTACTTATCTCATGTTACTAGTTGCTAATATGATACATTATTGGTCTCTTTCTATCCGAAAGACAAGATTGGGAAATCCAGAGGTGCGGAAAGTGGTAGAACAATGTGTTCAGGAGTATCTTACTGAATATTTAGAGTTGCATCCAGATGTTCTTGATTCAATCCTTTCAAAAGCTCTAAATGCTCTCAAGGTATTTTTTTTACACTTTTTGGGTAGTATTTCTGTTCATATGTTTCAAGTGTTATGTTGGTGGACCATGAAATTATCTCTTAAGCTATCCTTTCTTTCTGTAGGCTGCTTTGGCTGCAAAGAGAGCAAGGGAATTGGTGAGACAAAAGAGTGTTTTGAGATCGTCATCTCTTCCTGGCAAGCTTGCTGATTGCTCATCTACAAATCCTGAAGAAGCAGGTGGGTCTTCCTCTTGTTCTTTGTAAGATGAAACACACACAAAAATTCATCAGTATTTTTGTTTTGATCCTAGTGTTAGATCTTTTTAATGCACGTTTAATAGTCATTTATTATTTCTGCATTTGGTTATCTTCTGACTATATTATCTTAAATTCTCTGGTCATATCAATTTCTGTTAAATGTCAAATATGTGAGTTGGTTGATGATTATGGTACGAGGAAGAATATATAATCTTAAGAGTTGTCACTTGAGGTTTGCATTCTGATCATTGTGCATCCTATTATATATCTAATTGCCAGTGGATATAGTAAACATTCCTATCCTTTGAACCATTATTGCGGGTTTGACACTTGCAGAGGTTTTCATAGTTGAAGGGGACTCAGCTGGTGGCAGTGCCAAACAAGGCCGTGATAGGCGCTTTCAGGTATTGTGCTTGCAAGAAGTTGCTGAAGCCTTTAATGGTCATTTCTTAATAATTATTATTAGTAATAGTGGAAACACTTTGTTGCATGACTTCCATTCTATTGTGCTGTCACAATCTTGATCTTTAAAGTTTTATATTCAACCTGAGAGTCTACCCTAACTAATGCAGTCATGCTACTACATTGTTCTAGACCTATTTCATTTTGGTAGCTTATTGAGCTATGACACCCGTCACATTACCTCCGCTACATGTTGGTTCAGGCTATTCTTCCCTTGAGGGGCAAAATTTTAAACATTGAGCGAAGAGATGAGGCAGCCATGTACAAGAATGAAGAGATTCAAAATCTTATACTTGGCCTCGGACTTGGAGTGAAGGTTAACTTTTTTATTACTTTGTTCTCTGTTTCTGTTTGTCCATTTGTTTTTTGTGAATTTCATCCTTCTTTCCAAATCATTTTTATTTGTTCCACTGCTTTCAACTCTGAAGTCCAACTACTTGATTTTGTTCACTTGTGAAGTCATTCTTTATTGCAGGGAGAGGATTTTAAAAAGGAGGCTTTACGGTACCATAGGATTATCATTCTAACAGATGCTGATGTGGATGGTGCTCACATCCGAACTCTTTTACTGACATTCTTTTATAGATATCAGGTAATAAATGGTCAATTGTACTGAATATCACCTACTATTGAGGAAGACTTGGGAAAAAAGAAAATTAAATTCCTAGTGCATGCTGAGTTTGTATATGAGTGACAATTGGGTTCTTCCTGCAGAGAGCCTTGTTTGATGAAGGTTGCATTTATGTTGGTGTTCCACCCCTTTACAAGGTTTGCTTTGATTATTGATGGTTTTCCAACCATTCACCTGAAAATGATACATGGTTAGCCTTTTTAAATATATTGTTTTCCACCTGCTTTCCAGGTGGAGAGGGGAAAGCAAGTACACTATTGCTATGATGATGAACAGCTCAAGAAACTTCAAAATTCATTTCCTCAAAATGCATCATACAACATTCAGAGGTTTAAGGGTAAGATGTCTATGTCACAAAGTTTATGCTTTGGGCCTGTATGTTGATAAAGTACACAAATGCGTTGAGACATTTAATGTGTATCTTTTGTGCTGAAATTAGTTACTGTCTGATCCTTAACACTTTTAACTCTGGAATTTTCTTTCCATAAAACTTGAATGAGTTACATTCCGTTCGTCATATGATGTGTTTGTAAATGAATTTTGCTTGTTATGTCTTGGTTTGAAAATGAAGGCTTGGGAGAAATGATGCCTGCCCAACTGTGGGAAACAACACTGGATCCAGAGCGAAGGCTGCTTAAGCAATTAGTGGTTGAGGACGCTGCAGAGGCTAATGTCGTCTTTTCTTCCCTTATGGGGGCTCGAGTAAGTAAATATGAATAGTCTAATATCAGATGATTTTGAGCAAATTGCACTCGGAAAAGATACCACCTTTTGTATTCTTTTTATATAATCGATTGAGTTTGGAACTCAGTCCAATTTTCTGCTTGGCATTATTTTGCATTGAAACGCAATGCTTGGTCAAAGTCAATATACCATCTGTGCAAGAAGAGATAATTTTCAGTACTATTCCATGCTAATGAGAGTCTGATGTATATGTCTGCGTTTATGTATGGCTTCAGGTGGATGGCCGCAAGGAACTGATTAAAAATTCTGCAAGCAAGATTAACATTGAGCAACTGGACATATGACGCAACCGTTAGAAAAGAGTTAGAAGTTTTGCAATATACCCTTATGATTTTTTGCAAGCAGAGGCCTTTCTAGATTGCAGCTAGCAGTTCCATCTTCGTGGATGCCATTTCAGGCATTTGCAGAAGCACAGGTTTTATCTAAATTTGTTTCCAGTCCTGTGATCGCAACTGGGTTTGGGTTAGAACAGAAGTTTGTATAAGTTGTGACACTGTATTTAAATTGTATAAAGGTACCCTACACTATTCTCTCAGGTGGTAATATGATTGTAGGATTTGTCTGCTTTTCATGATCTAAAACCAGTTATACGAAGGACTTCCTCTTTTTGCATTCATCAAAAGAATCATCAGGTTGTTCTTCCGGTGGTAGTACTGAGTTCTGCGAAATTGCTGATTGTACACCAGCAACCATCATAGCTATCAGAAGTAGATTCTTTTTGAATCCTCCTACGTTTGTCGCTTTCAAAATCTAATCTTTTGGTTTGTTCTAAACACAGTTTGAATTGGATTTACATATAAATATCAGGAAGGATGCTTGTGAATCATTTGCGTTTAGTGTTTCAAGTAAAAGATATCAGTTCCTTACGATCGTTATTGTTTTTTCGCAACTCATAACTACGTAAGAGCTTATCAATATTCCTGTCCTATTTCAATATCTGAAATTTGACCCTAAAGACGAACAATTCTTCATTTGTTCCATTAGAAGACCACTTGGATTTGACCACCTGTGTTCATGATGTTAGGATTATTTATTATATGCTAAAGCAAAAGGTCAAAGTGGAAGAGAGAAACTTATGATTGATGAACCGATTCACACAAGATAATATTTTCTATGATATGATCGTTTAGTTACATGATTGACAAATAAAATTAAATTAGTGATTATAGTTGTTTAATATTAATGAAGATGACGCTCATAATTAAAAGCTTATTTGAATAATATAAAATATTTAAATTAAACTTAAAATTTAATTTAAATATTTTATAGCATTGCACCATTAATCTAAAGATTTCTCTCTTCAATAACCAAAAAACACAGCTTTGGGCATCAACTACAGATTGATTCTATATCTTACAGTCTGATTATACACACCTACTTCAAATCATCATCTTTTGAAAACCCTAGTTATCCCTGACCAAAATCCTAACTCCATTATCTTCCTTACCCCAATCCGGCAATCACTCGTCTGAATTTCCATTCGATATTTCTTGGGAACATTATAAAAAAGCTAACTTTGCCCAGAAATAGGCAAAAATAATATCTTTGTTCTCCGGTTAATAAGGAAGTAGGAAAGGTGGCAAAGAGTTAGGATTGTGGGGATTCAAGAGTTGGGTTTATTTGATCCTTGTTTGTTTTACCTTTATCTTATTGATTTAATTTATGCTTGATATTAGATCTACTAAAGTTTTGATTACTTTAGTTCAACACTTATAGAATTGTAATATCTCGATTCATAAAATTACTCATAATTATTTAATTAGATTTGAAACAATCATAAGGATAATTAATTTCATAAGATCTCTCTTTAATCGTTAATTAATTTAATAATCATTAGTCTATTAGGTTACCAACTCTAATAACTCAAGAACGATCTCTAATATGAATTTAAAAACTCACGATCATGTTAAACATAATAGCAATTTAAACAAATATTCAAGAAAACAAAAGAAATAAATGGAAAAGAAAGAAAGCTGGTTGGAGTCTTGATTTGAAAATTTGGAATTTCTTTAAAGCTCTTCTGATCTTCTTTTGATCTAGTAGCTGTTACCATTTTTGGCGGTTTTTTAATTCTTAAATATTTCTTAAGGCTTTTAGGATTTTTTTAAAAGGGTTTCCTCACTTAATTTGATTCGAAAATAGCCTGAAATGTCAAAAGTTAAAAAAAACTCGCGAGCTGGAATTTAATCGTGACTAGCTCCCATGCATCAATTCCTTCTGTTTGAGAATATACGGGCTAGATCATAAGGGTTGTCCTAGATGTTGAAGGTCTAAATAGATCTTCATTGAGTCGTGCATAGATGGACTTAACAGTAATATCTCTCAAGGTTTTTAGAATCGGAGGAGTCGTTGTATGAAACGAGTGTCGATGAGGCGTGTTGAACACCATATGATAGTTGTTGATCCATTTAGTAGGCATCAACTTTTCAAGCTCCTGTGCCAATAGTTGTTTCATGATCTGAATGATAGTGGTCTGATCATTGGAACGATCAGCAACCATGTATAGTGCATTCGAAGTGAAATTCGGAAAGTTTAGGTCCAAAACATAATTCTGTAGGTGATAGATTATTTGGTGATGTAAAGTAGCCATTATGACTGTAAGATCTTGATCTGCTTTAGTAATCTGGATTTGAACTTGTAGTCGTTTAGACAAAATAGGATCATCCAACTTAATGTTGAAATCAGGTGCTATGGTCAAGATGATACTTCCGTTGTTGAGCGTTATCAGCAAGGTACTAATAAGAGCATTTTGGTAAATTGTGTAGGCAGTGTTGAGTAGAAATATCTTAGCTATAGCAGATATTTCCTTTCTTCCATGAAGAGTAAGAACAAGTCGTATAGCTTTAACATGAAGATATGTATGATTTCGCTCCTTCCATAAAAAAAATCAGTTCTTTAGAGATTTCAAACTTTACATATTGTTCTGCAGCGATAGATCTGAGATCATACTGTTCCAATCTGAAACTTTGGATAATTTCTTTCACACGAGGACGAGAAGTAGACATAGATCCGCATGATCTTTTGGGGTCTTCTGTGACTTAATAACTTGCTTACGATATATCTGCTCGGTCCCTGTCCTCTGATTAAAGCGTGTAACTCTTAACCCTTTTTTTTCCCTTATGTAGCTTGTAGATTTTCATTGGTGTAATTTCATTTTCTTGACGAAACATGTGTTTTTCGGTCTTTTCCTCCACTAACTCCATGTGGGTTTCGGATTCTAAATTGTGAAAGCTCCTTTTGATTTATTTGTTGACTGTTGTATTGATATGATTTCTTTCATCTTGAGTAAGAAGTGTCTAAAACCCATGTTTATATTACTTCCATATGTTTTGAGTTTACCTGTCGACCCCTTCTTCCTAAAACTTGGTGCTTTTCGTAGCTTTCTTTCGAGTCTTACTTGGTTCTTTCTTCAATGTATTACCAACTTTTCTCTTCGGAGTGATAGTTGGAACCAGAGCTTGACCAACAAGGAATGGGACATAGTTACTTGCTTCCCTTATACCTTCCTAGACCATATTGCAGAATCAATGACTTAATTTCCCGTGAATCTCTCAAACTTCTGCTTAATGCTCCAAGAAAGTTAAAACCCATTAATCCATACTCATTCCAGTTCATTGAATAGCTGTAACTTCTTACTGAAACTCACATCAATTAGATAGTTAACTAATTAGGTACCAAGGGTTTATGGTTACCCTTTTAATGTGCATGAACTTGGTATTATTACAGTTCTTCTTCGAAGAAGAAATTATTACAGTAATTAAGTCAACATAGTGTTCAAAGTGGTGTAAACTGGATTTGCACGTGGTTCTAGTAACTTTGGTTAAATGATCATGAACAACAAAACTGAATGAGCTTCACTTACAGCTGGTTTCATCAGGAAACCTTGGAAAAAGATAAATTGCCTTTGACTAGTGAGCAGAAACATTTACTTTGGAGCCTAGCTTTTCTATTTTTTCGGCTGTGCTCTCTTTTTTCTCATGAATTAAATGCAACTTTAACTTCTGCTGGTTTCCTAATTGAACAGTACTCAAGCTTAATATCATTTTCCAATATTCCACACCAAGAATTCATCTATTCTCAACTGCTCAGGACTGAACTAAGACGGAGGGGCGCCTTTTTTTTTGACACAAATAATTAAAATTTGTCAATGCAAAAGACAGGAAAATTCGTACATAATCTCAGGTTATCTTCCTTGAACATAAACAAGGGTAGTAAGAGTTGCTGAAAACAAGAAAACAAGGGCAGTGAATACTTAACGTCG
This sequence comes from Erythroxylum areolatum, assembly GCA_024520975.1. Classification (NCBI taxonomy): domain Eukaryota; kingdom Viridiplantae; phylum Streptophyta; class Magnoliopsida; order Malpighiales; family Erythroxylaceae; genus Erythroxylum; species Erythroxylum areolatum. The sequence continues at coordinate 6,014,992 of JANIJH010000223.1, forward strand.
TCGTTTTGGTCTTGGTTTTGGAAATTGAAGAGGCACGGGAAGAGTTGCAATCAACAACTTGTTCTCCCTCACAAATTTACACCCCAGATTCTCAAAATGAGCTCTCAAGGTAACTGGACTCATCCTCAGGTCCATGGCAATATCTGCAAAGTTACTCCGGAACTTGTCAGCGTATAGAGAGAGCACCAGGACGTAACTAATCAGAAGATTAATTTTTTCCAACGGTAGCTTCCTTGCTTCTGGAACAAACATCTCCATAAATCTCATGCGAATGATGCTAGGAAATCTGTGCTTCTTCGCCGATGATGCACCATCGAGAGAATGGAGGTCTTTAAACTTTATAAGATGAGTAATGTAAGAGAAAATGCTTGATAGTGTCTTCTTCTCTGCTTCATCCTGCAAACAAGGGCAGATTGAACAATTTCATCAATTTGTATCGACCAAAATCAACCATGTCATTTTGAAGCATCTTTTGGCAGACTGGCATGCCAAACAACCACCAAATGTTTCAAATTATCTGATTTTCATATTCCAAAATCTTTATATCTCAGACCTTAAAAAGCAAATGCCTCTCTCAATGCAAGATCTTTTTTTTTTTTTTTAACTTCAGACCAGTGAACATTACCTCAATTTCCTGCAATTTGTGGACTCTGTTGCAAACAAAAGTTGGAAAAGCATTTGTTTCTATTGTTATGTTTCAAATTTTCTGATTTTCATATTCCAAAATCTTTATATCTCAGACCTTAAAGCAAATACTTCTCTCAATGCAAGATCCTTTTTTTTCTTTCAACTTCAGACCAGTGAACATTACCTCAATTTCCTGCAATTTGTGGACTCTGTTGCAGACAAAAGTTGGAAAAGCATTTGTTTCTATTGTTGTTCCGCTCTTCAAAATCTCATATATATCTTGAAGGAAATCCCATTCTCCACTGAGAATAATCTTGTGCAAGGGATATGCCTCTTGGGGTGTATTGGCAGATGAGTTGCATGGAGGAATATTTAGAGTAACATGAGAGTTGGTACTCTCAAGAGCCAACTTGTTTACAGGGGCAATGCCAATTTCCTTTCCTAGAAGTTCCTGGGATTCAGGATCATCTCCCTGCTTCAAAGCCTGCATCTTTTTAGCCTGCAGGATGACAAAAAATCCAGCATTACTTGCAAATGCTTCCAACATAACCAGATGATGTCTAACCCATCAAAGTTTTCAACTAAAAGTTTAGAACTATGCAACCTGGCTATTAAAGAGCCATTAGTTGGGGAATATAAAACCAAAGTTCATCCTTCAAATATGAAAGTACCTGGTTTACAGATTTCTTTGATCCATAGCGAATAGTGAGCTCCCTTTGCCTGAGAGCCTTCTGCTCTTGAGATAGTTCGACATTAACTGAAGGTTCCTTATCAGCATTATCCAAACCTCGAATCTTTGGTTCCAATCTAAATATCTACAATTGTAATAAAACCAGGTTATGAGTTATTACACTCACAGCAAGGATGCGAAAAAAAACAGGTCATGTGAGAAAATACACAAATTCTGTAAACTCAAACCTAAACTATATTTATGATGTGGTAATCCATGAAGCAACATATAAAAGTGGCTCCAAAAGCATCCAATATCATCTTCATGATATTAAATAGTATAAAATTCACCTCTTAATTTTGCAACAAGAAGTAACAATATTGACATTTGTAAGTAGCCAGTAGTCAAAATGCCAAGAGGTAAAATTCTTGAAACATGAAGATCTTTCATTTCCATAATAAATTGAAATGCATTTCAAGTCAAATTGCATCTTCTAGAATCTATGAATAATTCTAAATCCTGTATAAGAAAAGGTAATAAATGACTTTCCTCCAAAGTTTGTAAGAAATCACATGAAAGGTATGACAATTGAGCAGAAGGAAGAAAACCAATACACCAATGAAATAGACCAAAAATAATCATTCTACAGTAAATATATTAATAGATAAGAACTCCTTTTCTGATAACAAAGAAAAGGAAAATCAACAGTCAGCAAAATTCACATTCAACCAAAAACTAAAAACATAGTGAACATCACTAACAATCCAATCAAACGTTATGTTCAAATGTTCTCTCCTCTATTTTCTTACATATACTTGTCAATGAAACCTACAATTGACAAAAAGAATGGAAGTGGAAATAATACCTTGTTACCAGCAATAGGCATAATCTTCAAACTCCCAGTTTCCTTATCAAAAACGCCAAGTGCATGAGTGCACAACTGTGCAGCTGTAGCTTCCCCTTTGTAGCTTTTACCAACAAACTCCACATTCGATCCACTAGGTCTCACCACCAACTCCAGTCTTTCAGAACTCTTCCATTTTTCATTCTTTTCATTGGAACTTTTGTCAATCTTCACCCTTTGAGCATTACGGTAAAACTTAACACTAGGTGTCAACAAGTTTGATTCTTGGCTTTCTTCCTGTAAACTAATGCTGGTGGGATTGTATCCAGACGGAAAATAACCCACTATAGGTGGTGTCCTATCAGTTCGATCATAAATTACTTCAATTTTGGCATTCACCGATTGTTGACTGGGCTGACCATTTATCGGCAAGTGGCTGTCTTCTTCCATTTTCTCTTTCTCCCTTTTTCTCTTCTTTGATTTCTTGGTCACTGTTCTTGAGTATTCGTGGGTCTGTGAATCCAATTCTGCCTCCATAACTGATTCCTAATTCCAACCGGCAACATACAGTTAAGCAACAATCCCAGCTTTTACCCAGAATGAAGCTAAAATTAGGACATCATTAGCCTGGTATAATCAACCCAATACCTGACTAGGACGACACAACAAGCAAAACAAGATGACTATGCGAGGCAAATGGCAAGTTCATGTTGAAATCTGAGCTACCAAAATAAAATAAAAAGCAGCATATGCATAAAGTACAGGAGCAACTAAAATAGATCTTGAGACTACAGTAATGCAACAATCATGTCAAGGCTAGATCAACAAATAAATTAAAACCCTAATCTACCAAATTTGAGTCCAATAACAAAACAAAAATCAAACTAAGACAAAGAACTAAAGCCACATTGAAGACATCCAACTGCACAACAACTGGATTCAAGAAAACCGTGATCATTCAACTCCATATCCAACCCAGATACACGCAAATAGCAAATCGCTAATCACAAAACCAACTCCCAACCAATTCACAAATCCAAGATCAAATCGATCACAATAAAAAATGCAATTAAACAAGAAAAAATTCGAAAACACAAAAAACGCACCCAAAAACAATTCACTAGCTTCGGGTTTTCGGCTGGGAGACGGGTCACAGGCGTAGGGTGTAGACCGGCAGCTGCCTTCTCTCCTCCTTCAGACGTTCAGTGGGGACGAAGTGGGGCGGTGGTCCTCGTGAAGGATGGTTGAAGACGGTGGCGTCTTCGGGGGACGCGAAGGGAGCAGCCGAGGGAGGATATCTGTCCTCTGATGCTGGCGTGGGTCGGGGAGGATGAGGGAAAGAGCAGCACCGCCGGAGAGGGACCAGAATCGTCAGAGATGAAGAGGAGAATGAGAGAGAGAGAGAACGGCGGCGGTGGTGAGTGAAGAAGTGAGAGTCGGTGAGACCGTGAGAGACAGAGAATAAATGGGAACAAGGTTCGGGAGAGTGGAGGCAGAGGGGGGCGTGTGGGTGGGGTGGGCGTCGTTTATTCTTTAGGTTTAATTTTTAAAAATCGCAAAATAGCTCTTAATATTTTAAATATTAACGGTTCGGTATTTAGATACTGGCTATTACAGTTCACCTTTCAGTTCTCTACTTTAGCTTTTGTAGTAGAAAAGAATAAAAGCGAGCCTAACCCGAGAGGTTGGCGTATGTGACACGTATCTTCGTCGCTTAATCAAGAGATCGAAGGTTTTACTCTTGGAAATGTAGCAAACTCCTGAGCCAGCGGTAGCCCTCCTTGATTTGAGATGTTCCTGCCGTGGAGAGATTAGTCTCCAAACTAATCCTTAAAAAAAAAAAAAAGCCCTTAACAGTGAGATGTGTGGTTAAGACCTAGATATAACCTCAGAAAAGATTGCAAGACATCCTAAAGAGAGATATATTAAATAAGTAATTCCAAAACTATACAATTTCGCATGAGAAGTCAGCTAATTAACACACCGATTTTTTACACGAAATACATGACAAATTTGAACCATTCAAGATTTCGCAAGACGTGAATAGCCTGCACCAAGGAGGAGTTCTTGGGCGTCTATGAGCCTGATGGAGAGAGAATGTTGATAACAACCAAGAAGTCGATTTTAAGTTCCACTCGCTGGTATCCCATTGTCCAAGCTAGATTTAATCCTGAATTTACACCTCTTAATTCAGCATCCAATAAGTTAAGCATGGGGTGATTGACCTTCTCTCTCTTAAGATTTTATCTTTTAGCAATTGCTGGTGTGTAAGTGTCCCTTACACACACACTGCCTTTGCTTCTAAACGAATACGATATCTTGATGGATGTTTCGTAATTCAGTTTTTGTTATGCTACATCGCTAGAAAACCAGTAAAGGGTTTGGAATCAAGAATTGCATGTTTTGGGTTTCTATTGGATAACCAGCTACCTTACCAAGTTCTTAAGGCAGTAACGAGCTTAAGATTCAAGAGAAGGGAAAGTCTGATAGAAAATACTGTGTACGCCGTTTGTGAACTTGAAAATCCACATGATTCATGGGTAGAAAAGATCCTAAGAAGATTCAATTTCAAAACAAAGCCAACAGGAAAGGAACAAGAAGTGTTATATATTGGGACGTAATAGAACAAAAAACTTCATTCTATTTGTGTTCTTATCCTGCCTTAATGGAGCTCAAGACCGTCAGAATTCGTTTCAGGATGAGCATGGAAAATGGTTTTCCTGACTGCTGAACTTCTCAAACTTGCAAGAATCATTCTTAATAACGGAACCAAGTCTTTGCTCTTAGGCTTGGTATTTTACGAAGCATCGCCCGATTCACTTGGCGATTCAGTTCTCACTTCTTATTTATGGTTGATGGATACACTGATTGACCAAGATCAAGATGTGAAAGTGATGCGTAGAAATCCCATTATATACAATAAGGGAAACAAAATTTCTTGGTAATCAACATTAAACATGTTCAACAATCATAATAGGATTGGAGTTGACAATATTAACTCAGCCTGAAGTTAATAAATTAAACACGAGTTCGAATTAAACTGAGACTTGAAGGACCAATCCAAAAGCTTGAAAGATAGATGTTATATTGCCAAAACAATATTATTTAGGTATAAATTGACTACCAAAATAATACTCTCTTCAATTCATAATAAGAGCCGTTTTAGATACATTTTAATTATTCAAAATAAGTGTCATTCTTAACTTTGTATGCATGTTTATAATTTTT
>JANIJH010000223.1:6024855-6048447 GCA_024520975.1 Erythroxylum areolatum
AAGTGTCATTCTTAACTTTGTATGCATGTTTATAATTTTTCTTCCAAAATTAACCTTTTATTTCTCTCTCATCTTAATTATACAGATCACAATTTTAAGGTAATTTAATATGCAATTTTTCTCGTGTGCTAATTTTATGGGAGTATTAATAAGGGTATATCTATAATTTCATTAACTTTCTTAATAAGCGTGTACTTTTCTAAAACAACTCTTATTATGAATCAGAGGGAGTATTGTTTTGATGTATAATTTTAAAATTTTAAAAATCAAAATGACGTTATTTGAGCTTAGCTCATGTTTGATTAAGTTTTACACAGAGCTGGTGCTGGTCATAATGAACGTCAGTTCAAATCATAATAGGTTGCTATTCCTAATTAAACATTAAAAAGCACTAATAAAACACTGACAAAAGACAACCCATTATGGACTGTACTGGTCTTGTTGTTGAAAGGACACCAAAAGTAAGGCTGGTCTTGACTAATAATAAATTAAACAAGCAACATATCATAAGTATTAGAAAATATCGTATATATGTAAGTAATTAATTTTGACATTCTTTATTAATCGAACTTATTAGATATTAATTAGATGATGATAGATAACCAATAATCCTTGTTTGATTTGGATTCAAAAAGCTATTTTAGATAATGTTCTAGATGTTTATAAAATCCTATTTTGAATAGATGTGTATCTTGAGAAGAGGTGTGGTGGATTACGATGATGTGTGACTAAGAGTTTTTGTATGATTTTTGGGTCTTTGCTGTGAGAGTCTTGGTTGTATTAATTGACGGCAATCTTTAGTGCTCTTTTGATGGTGGTGCAACTGATTTATTTTTCTCTTAAATCTCTAGTTTTTGTCTACTGTCGAAAACGTTTGTGTGAGTTAGGTTTTTATTGAGTTTCTTGTATAACCCAAAGTTGTCTATGTGAGGGCTGCACTTTATTGTGAGTTACTATTGTTGGTTGCAAAAAGAAAAAATCATCTTGAGTGGGCACTGTCCGCTGTGTTTTTGTCTTGGGATAGTTATCGTTGATATTTTTCTGATTGCTCTGAACATTGCTCTTCATTTCTTCAACGTCAATCTTTTGTTGTATATATTGGTCGTCCTTGATGATTCATGGTTGAAAGTAAGGCAGAAAAATTCTAACAGCTAATTACAACAATTTAATTAGTGAACAATCTTCAGATTTGTCTTGGAAGGAGTTGAATTTTTCGGAAAGTTGTTTCTCTCTATCTCAAGTATTTTCGTTTTTTGTTTCTAATCACTTGAGTTGTTCGTTTAATTATCTTTATTATTAAACAATGTTTGTAAATCTTCTGTCAAGGTTAGTACAGGGTGATCGTACTATTGGGTGTGAAATAATTATCAGTATTGTTACTGATAATTATTATTATTAATATTTTTATTATTATCTATATTTTTTATTATTTTTAGTATATATATTTTATTATTATTATTATTATTATTATCTATTTTATTTTATTATTATTACCTTTTCTGTTGTATTCTTTACGGATTTACTTTTTCAACCTATATCTATATTATCCTTGTCACATTTGCATGTGGGTCTATTGGAAATAGCTTCTCTACAATATAGGGATAAGGCTGCGTACTATCAGGCCCCTCAGACCCTGCTTTACTGTGAGACTTCGGAATATGATGATGATGATGATGTTGAGAGGTAGTATCAATGATTGAGTAGTATCGGCTCAATAAAGTCTTGGGTAAATCTATTATACTTTGGTGAAAGTATTAAATTGGGTGAGGGCCTCGTAGACGTAGGTAAGAAGTGCCGAATTGCGTTATCAAATTTCGGTGTTGATCTGTTTAATTTCTTATTTATTTTTCTATTTCTATTTCTGCTGAAAAATTAACAGTTACTAATACAGTTATTTTATATCTAATAACTAACAGATACAGTAATAATTAACTGCAGTTAAATCAAAATTTTTATAAAAATAGTACACCTCTTCGGGTTTTTCAGTAAATTTGAATAAAGGTCGTGAAAATGACAAAAGCATAGGGCTGCGAAAGTGCCTATCAAGTAGCTCACATATGCTAGTCTTGAACTTCTTCTTAAAATGCTTACAAATGCGCTCCATAACATCACAAAAAGCATCAAATTTGATGAGTACTAAATCGTCGCCAACTTCACTAAACGATTGCGCAGCATGTTGGTCACTTTCAAGCAGATTGTATATCATGTGATTTCTACGCAACACCTCCACATCTTGAGCTTGGTTAATCAGTGTATTCATCAATCTATAAGAACAGAGAATTTAATCGTCCGGTGTATCAGGATATGCTTCATAAGCTACCAAGTTTAAGAGCAAGGACATGGCTCCGTCATGAAGAATGATTCTTGGAAGTCTGAAAATTCTAGTAGTGAAGAGTGACCTAAACTTAATGTCCGTGAAATTATTTTCCATTCTCGGCCTGAAATGAACTTATTTGAACCCTAACTCTTTTGAATAAAATGATATTATTTTACTTATAATAATTGCACTTTAAATTTGTTTGAACTTAGGTCTGACTTATAATTAGTTTATTGAAAACAATTAAATTTAAGCTCATAGGTTAAAAATTGTCATTCTTAATTGTCTTGAGCTTTTTTGAGGCAGAATAAGAACACAAATAACTGCTTTTTTTTTTCAATTACATCCCAATAGATCACAATTGTTGATAAAACGAGAACGAAAAAAGTCAAGAAGATGAACTGATTTATTTGATTAAATTTGTTGTTCCTTTTATGTTGGCTTTGTTTTGAAGTTGGAAAATTAGTGCCAAAAGTGTGGCTAATACATTTCATTTTTTGTATATTTATAGTTTTCTCTTCGTTTAATTAAGATTATTAATCTCCAGTTATATTTACATTTTAAAAAAATTAAGATATTTTAACAAAAGGTTATAATAATTAAAAGTTTAATATGTTACTTCTCGACTCTAAAATAACACTACATTTATGTCACACAATCTTATCATGTTATTGTTGGTTAGTCTGATTTTCATGATCTAAAACGAGTTATATGAAGGAATTCCTCTTTTTTCACTCATCGAAAGAATCATTAGGTTGTTCTGGTGGTAGTATTGAATTATGAAAAATTGCTAATTGTACACCAACAACCATCATAACTATCAGAAGTAGAATATTTTTGGGTCCTTCCATGTTGGTTGCTTTCAAAAACTAATCTTTTGATTTGTTTTAAATATAATTTGGTTTGGATTGGATTTACATGTAAATATCAGGAAGGATGCTTATGTATGATGTTATGATATCTTATTAATTTACTTTGAGCATTATTTGTACACCAACAACCATCATAACTATCAAAAGTAGAATCCTTTTGGATCCTCCCTTATAGGCCGCTTTAAAATTCTAATATTTTGATTTGTTCTAAACATAGTTTGGATTGGATTTATATGTAAAGTGTTGAGAATTTAGACCTCCCGAATTCACGTTTAAGGATATTTTATAAACAAAAAAATTAGAAAATAGAGAAATAATAATAACATAAGAGAATTTACGCGAAAACTCTCAAACTGAAGAAAAAATCACAGGCAACGAGAAGACAATCTAATATGTAAAAAAAATCATTACAATCACATAATTTTTCCTCTTACTCAATCCCCTGATACACCAATACACTCACAAAGAAATACTTAAAACAAACTCTCCAACTCTTACCTCAAAAGAGGAATTTAACTAGAGTCAAATTCGTCATACACATCTTTAACTTTGTATTAATGCCTTAACCAAAGAGGTAGCAACCTCCTTATATAAGTAAGAGTCTTACTCTAATTATTTTCCCCAACCAATATGAGATCAACCAATTTTGGTTCCTTTGTTTGTCCCATATTGGTTGGAGAAAACAATTGGGATAAGACTCTTGCTTATATAAGGAAGTTGCTACCTCCTTGATTAAGACATCAATACAAAGTCATTATATAGGCAAGAGCCTTGTTTCAATTGTTTCCCCTAATCAATATGGGATAAACAAAGGAGTCAAAACTCAACATAAAGATCAGATGCTCATGTATGATGTTAAGATATACATTATGATACCTTATTTTGGACATAATTGGTTATTTGTGAAATATCATTATGATGAGTATTCTACTTAGTGAGATTCCTTGAAGATAAGATTGCATGAGAATAAAATCCAATGATAGGATTTAATTGGGATAAAATCTATATATCTTAATAAGAAACATGTGCAGATTTTGGGTGATTTTTGAAGCTATCTTTGGAAGCCTATTTTGAGAATAAGGTAGCTGAATTTTTGTAGATGCTATCGACTATTTTGCAGTGTTTCTACTGGGTTTTATGTGATTTTAAAAAAAATGTGCTGCTTTTGGTTGAAAAACTGATGGGGTTATGGTGACTTTGGAGCTGTATTTTTTTTTGGGGATTTAATTGATAACCTAATTAATTAGAAGCAGTCTTCGTTCTCCATCTCCATTGAATGTTCTGCATCCAGTCTTCCTCGTCTTCTAGCATCTGTCCAATGTCCGTCTAGCAGTCTCTGTCTACGTCTATTTTGTCTATTGCTTTGGTCTAGCATTCCACACGAAGGTCTTCTCCACCAATTGTTGTTCTGCCTATTCACACGAGAGTTCTACTTCTCCAGGTTGTGATGTTTTGGCAGCTGAGATTTTAGGCTGATTGGGTCAACAAAGTATTTTATTTGTTGCTGATTTTTCTGGAGAGATTTAAGTGACTTATCTGTAGTTGATTTTATGGAATATGTTTCTGAAGTGGAGCTCTGCTGTTGGCCAAGAGTTATGTGACTTTTGTGTGTTGTAAAGTTGTTGATTGTGTGTGATTCTTTGGCTGCAAATTCTCCATCTCTTGAACGACGACAGTGGGCTATGCAGCTGCTGTTCTTGATCGATAGCAGTGGTTTTCTGAGTAATATTCCAGCAGCTTTATGGTTGTTGCAGCCCCAATATTTGCATGTTTCAGTGAAGAAACGTCTACAGTTGTTGGTGATTTGTTTGCTGTCGTGTATGTGATGTTATAGTCATAATATTGAAAGACTAGTGTTAGGAAAGTTGTTTTTCTTTTTCAAATGTCTTTCTTTATGTTCATTATTTATTTTAATAACTTAAGTTGTGTGTTTATTATCTTTCGTTAAAAAGTTGTTGAGAAAATTCTCTCTTAAAATTAACATGAATCTGTTGTGTTATTAGGTGTGAAACACTTTTACGAGTTGTGAAGACAAGAGATAGTGTCAAAAGTTGAGTGATATTAACTCAGTGAAGCCTTGTATAAAATTCTTATCGTCAGTGAATGTATTAAGCTGAGTGAGACTCTCACATACATAAGCAAAATATGCCGAACTACGTTAACAAATTTCGATTTTGGTTTACATTTGTGCATTTAATTTTTTTGTTTTTCTATTGTACTATAAACGACTGTGATCAAATCAAAGATTTTTCGAAACAATACCCCTTCGGAAATTTTTATATGATTTACATCTAAGTTTAGTGTTTCAAGTGAAAGATAACAGTTCCCTGGGATAGTTATTGTTTCTTCTGCAACTCATAACAATGCAGGAGGTTGTACCAGTTAGGGAAAGATAACAGTTCCCTGGGATAGTTATTGTTTCTTCTGCAACTCATAACAATGCAGGAGGTTGTACCAGTTAGGGATTATAATGAGAAAGAAAGAATAGGGATAGGAAGAGAAAGATAGGCGAATGAGGAGAAGAAGAATTTGTAACTCTCAATAGCGGTAAAATTTGGAAATTGTGAAACTGGAAAATTAACCTCCCCTTTTGCAATCTTGAGTTAGGACACATGAAATACTGGGTGAATCTTAGTAGTAGGGGGCAATGCAGGTTTATAAGCTACTAAGCCAATCTTTTTGGTAATTTGGAAAGGATCGTAGAACCAAACTGAAAGCTTGAGGGAGCGGCGAGCTGCTACAGTCAATTGCTTGTAGGGTTGTAGTTTTAGATAAACCATGTCACTGACGGAGAATTCACGTTCAAATTGTATTTTATCAGCATGCTGTTTCATTCTATTTTGAGCTTTAACAAGTTAGTCTCGAAGAATCATAACCATGTGCTACCTGTCTCTGTGATAAGTTTCCACCGCTGAAACTTCAGAATTTTTCTCAGTAGTCTGCTAATGATAACCAAGAACTCCAAGACTTTGGGCTGTCATGAGTCATACAAAGCAAATGTCTCTAAACACTTGTTCAATCATTCCTTTTGACCATCAGATTGTAGATGGTAAGTAGTGTTCATATGTAAATGAGCTCCCAGGGCATCGAACAACTCTTGCCAGAATAAACTAGTGAAAATCTTATCGCGATCCGTGATAATTGCAGAAGGCAGACCATGTAGTTTATAAATTTTCTGTAAAAAAACCTGAGCAATATGCGTTGCTGTGTATAGATGGGCCAATGAAATAAAGTTTCATACTTAGTAAACTTGTCAATCACCACAAGTATGGACTCCTTTCCTCCTGATTTAGGCAGCCCATCTATAAAATCCATACTGATCTGATCCCAAGCCTGCGTTGGAATTTCAATAGGTTGAAGTAGATCAGGATAAGGAAGCGTCTTACATTGTTGGCAGACATTGCATCGTAGTACCCATTCAATAAATTGTTTCTTCATTCCTGGCCAGTAAAAACCACCTTCACGTGTTGTTAAGTGCCTTTGACCCTGAATTCCCTCCCATGCATGGATTCTATCAGCTGTGACCTGAAATCTTCTGCAGTGCCTATCATAGCTGACTTGAGATCTTCAAATTGCTCTTGGTACGGTTCTACAGAGCCACTATTTTAGTTTATTAACTTCTTCCACAATATCGACAAACTATTTGGAATGGAACCTCCTGTTTACTGCTTCAACAAACACCTCCCATTGGCAGCAACATTCTTGCTCCAACCATCGTTGGAACCACACTTCTGCTTTCCCTTCCAAACGCATGGAGGCCGCCTAAACCTTCAGCTCTTCCAAAATCCTAAAAATTCGAAAATACCCTTCACGTCTTCTGATCCAGCTCCTCGGATTGGTACCATCAAGATAAGGATAATCAAGTCGTGGCATAGGGTTCTGATTCGCTCCTACGAATCTGTTGGCACCCATTTGGCTGGAACTGCCTCCTTCTTGCTCTGCTGCCGCAACTCCTTTTCCTCTACCATCTCCACCTCAAATTCGGATGAGCTCGTCCATCTATGATGATATTGTTTGTAATTGATCTTCCATTCCTTCCACCTTCGAGAACCTCCGGTCTAAATTCTCCTGGAGCTCTCTAAGAGAACTTCTCAACTATTCCTCTACTGCATTAACTCGTTGTTCTAGGTTGGAACGATTGGCACTGAGGGTTGAAGCAAGCAGCAAGTTAATAATGTTTTGTTATGTAAAAAGTATATTTTGATTAAAATTAAAATTTAATTTAAATATTTTATAGCTTTCAAGTAAGTTTTTAATTATGAGACTTACCTTCATTAACTTAAATTAAAATAATTACTAATTTAATTTTAATTGGATTTTTTTTAAAATTTAAGTTTAATATTTTATAATGTCCAAATAAATTTTTTTAATTATGAGAGTTAATCTTAAATAAATATAATCGCTATTTTAATTTTAATTAAAACTTATTAATTTTTGATATTTGATTTAAGTTGAAATTAATTAATTAAATTAAATTAATTCAAATTTTGTCTTAGATTCAAACTCTAATATTCAATTCTAATACAATTTCCTTAATTCATTTACTAAGTGAAGAAATAAGTTTATTTTGTAAATTAGTGGTAAATTAAAATTTTAATCCCTAATTTTTCATCACTATTTTGGATGAGAAGAATTTCACAAATAAATAATAAAATTTTATAAATAAACAAAATTGAAAAATGTTAACTTAGAAAGTTGAATTAGATATTATATTAATTGATTCAAATTATCCGTTTTATTCTCTAAAATATATAACAATAAAAAGAAAACCTTATTTAGAAAAAATTAAAAAAAATCCATACCAGTTGTTGAATATTATTTAATAATTAATCTCAAAAATTAGGATGATAATAGATCGGAGTTGGTCTAATTTTTTAAAATTAGAAATATATAAAAAAGAATAATTTTTAACAAAATGTCTTTTTGCTTATAAATGTTAGGCCGAGTCCCTCCCGAAGCCTCGTCTGATACGGCAATACCTACCAACCAACTTAACCGACAGATACAGAAAAGAGTAACCAAAACGGCAGAGTTTTAGCTCATTAACAATGGAATGTAAATCATATACACTCATAGAAACAACACTTGCTTCTGTAAACCCTAGATTCTCCACTATCATCCTCACTCGAGTCCATTGACAACCTACATAAATTCCTTTCCAAATTATCCTTATTATCATATAAAGAAGTAAAATTAACCCAAACCAATTAATTCCATTGTAATCTCGTTAATTAGGGGGAAAAAAAGGAAATTTAACAAGAAAAGATTGAAAATTGAAATGGTGGGACGGAGCAGGAAGGATGAGGCAGTGGTGATAAACAACACGAATGTGTTTGCAGCTTTGAGCAGTTTAAGGAGGAAGAAGAAGAAGGACAGTGGGTCACACATGCCCACCGTCGGTGGCAAGAAATCCAAGGAAAAGGAGGAGGAGGTGTTCTGGGCTCCGGCGCCTCTCACGGTGAAATCGTGGGCCGACGTTGATGATGAGGACGATGATGACTACTACGCCACCACTGCTCCACCTACCTCTGTATGGGGCAGTGCCCAGAGTGATCCGAACATGGGAAAGGAAGCTGTTGAGGTAATGTTCTTGTTTCTTTTTTTTTTTTTTTTGGTTGATGGCGTTCTTTTGTTAGGTTACTTTGGTGTTGGTTAGTGTTTGCATGCTGATGGATAAAAGATTGTCTTGAAGTTTTAATGGCTGTTAAAGATGGTTTATAGATACATACGTATTGTGACGTGAGAGTTTTTGTATGTGGACTTCTGATATTCTCTACCATTTTGAAAAGGAATAGGTTTTGCATTCTTTCTTATTAGTCTGGATTTTAGATCGCAAATGCTCATTAATATTGATGGTCTGATAATTGCATATGAATGCTGATGACTGATGATTATGTTTCACGCTTAGCAAAAAGTTTTTTTCTTGGAAATATTTTACCTAAAATAAGCATTTGAGGTGTGCCCTGCCTGGATGTACATTTATACCAAATGAATCCAGGAACGAACTTAGAGAATCCTCTTAAATACCTTCTTAAAAATCAAATAAAATAGTAGTTCAATAGGTGAAGCCTTTACATGAAATTTTGGACTTTAGAAGTTTAAATGATTTGCTTAAGTTACTACCATGACTGTTCATTTGTTGTGGAAGTTAATTAGATTCTCTAAACACGTGTTTTAACTCCGGATATGAGTGGGCCAGATTTCATCTGTCCTGCACATTCATTTAATTGCTATGATTACAGAAACTTTTATGACAATATTACTTGACTTGCTGAGATTTATACTCTGGAATGCATGCCTAGTGAAATACGTTCTGCCCAGAACTTTTCTGGCCAGAAAAAAAAGAATCAGAAGTTGTTGTGCAAGAGAGGTTAAGTTTTTCTTTCATATTAATTTTGTCCCCCTATGTTTGGATCTTATCTTACGTCTTACTTGTATAGTGAATGGTTTGATTGCAATTGGTATTTTTAACATGGATGATGATTTACTTTCAGGAAAGTGAAACCGAGGAAGAAGGACTGGATGAAGTTGATGATGATATTGAGGAAGAACATGAAGATGAGGATGAACATAATACATCAGAAAGAGTAGAGGCAATTAAGAAGCCAGCTGAAGCTTATGTGGCTCGTAAAGATACAGAAAGGCAGCTTTCGAAGAAGGAATTGAAGAAAAAAGGTCTCGAGGAGCTTGATGCTGTTCTTGCTGAGTTGGGATATGCTAAAAGGGAGATCAGTGGCAACAACTCTCATGGTAACCGAGCATCGTTTCATAGAATCAATTAGAAAAGAGAAACAATAGAAAATAAATTCAAATTCGACGAAACTGGGAACTCTTCATTCTTCAAATAAATTAACTCCAATTAAATTAAGAGAATGGAAGGTGATATAAGTTTAGGGCACCAAATCATACAAGATGTTTAAATGAAATGCTGTTATGTTATTTGAATCTATACTTATATTCTGAATATAGTTTAATATAATCTAAATACAGTTTAATACTGATTTTAATCATTTATTACCATATTGGTTGCAACAAAATTCTTTAAATATAGCAACTTTTATTTTTTCTTTCCTTCCTTTATTATATGCTTATCTTCCAGTTTTGATTGAACTATTGTGTTTCTCCAGTACGACATTCCTCATATGAAACCACTTAAAGAAATGAGTACAAATGACATAACTTCCATAATATGAACTTGTAATTCAACTTTCTTTGTGACACATTCTTGTCCATTTCTCTCCTACACACTTGCTGGACTGTGATTTGGCTGGAACTTGTACGCAAATGCACTAATCGTTATTGTTACTGGTAAAATCTTCTGAAGAAAAAGATTGTAAAGCAGAGGATAATGGAGAGCTGCAAAAGAGGGAAAGTGCTGCAGGTGAGAGCAAATGTGGAAAAAAGAAGAAAAAGAAGGAAAAAACTTCAAAGCAGCCGAAGGATTTCCAGGACCAGCCGCAGGGTTTTGATGCCGGACACAAGGTAGAAGAAACTGCTGGGACTGAAAAGACAGAGGATGTATCTACTATTGACGTGAAAGAGCGGTTAAAGAAAGCGATTGCTACGAAGAAGAAGAAATCAAGTAAAGAGATGGATGCTGCTGCCCGAGTTGCTGCAAGTGAGGCTGCTGCCCGAGCTGCTAAGCTTGCTGCTGCGAAGAAAAAGGAAAAGAGTCACTACAATCAGCAACCAGTGCGGTGAGCTCAGAAAGGTCATTGTTTTGTTCTTCTTTGCCTTTTCCCTTCTCATAGTTGGACATGTATTCGTTTGTTTTCTCAAACGGGAAAAAAATATAAGAATCTGGTCTTTGCAAAAATGACATTTTACAGGGTATCTTTGGTTCATTTTGGGGAAGAAAGATTTTTTACACCATTCTTTACTGGACATGTATGCTACAATTTAATACTGTACATCTTTACTACTTTTGTAGTGCATTCGCAACCTATTGTCAACTCATCAAGTTCTTGGTCCTTACCGTTCATTATTATAGCTTGATATACGACCAAAGCAAACTGTTGAACCTGAAAGGGTCTGCAGAGGCATGTTTAACTATGTACATGAACAAAAAGATGCTGTCTTTATGTTTCTGTTCCGAGCGGTGCTGGCATTTCAGTTCGGGTTTGATTATTTCATTTTATTAAAATTTTACAAAATGACCTTCTTAAGTTTTGAAGCTGTAAGGATTGGGTGCTCAGGAAATCAATCCTATGAGCTCCTTAAAAACTTGGAAGTCTGAGTGGACAAGGGCTGGTTCAAAGTTCGGACTGGAAATAAATATAACCAATCTAAAGTCTTCTTTTAACTTTTGATTAATAAGCAGATTTTGGCTGAGTAAAGTATAACTATTCCGAGCATTGAAGCATATCTAACTGCGTTCTCCAATATTTTAAAACTTATACAGAAATTAAATTGATAATATAAAAAGTTTAAGGTTATATTGTCATAAAATCTTAGTAAAATTAAAAATTTTAAAAATAATTAAAGAAGAATATTTTTATTGATTGAAAAATTTAAAGTTTAATTTAACAAGAGGTTGTTAAATAAAAATTAATTAATTTTTTAATTTATAAAAATTGATTAGTTTACAAAAAATGATCAATCAATTAATAAGTTAATTGATTTTTATCAATAAAAATAATTAAATTAAATTAAACTAAAAAGTTAAAAATTAAATTAAAAAATTGACCAGTTCAAAATTTTTATTATTAATCTAATCAAACTTGTTTAATTTTAAAAAATTAGTGTTCTCGTCATTTTTTAATCAAAAAGTTTAAATTTTGTTGTCAAAATTTTAACATTTTTTTAATTTCATATACTCAATTTAGTTTTTTTTTCAATGAAGTTAACACAAATTTATGTATGCTAGATCTTGCAATTCTATTTCTTAGTCAAGTTTGTTGAAAAGAATTCAAATAAACTCAACCTTTAAAAATTAAGGTCAATTGGAGTTTTAATTTTGAAAAATTAAACAAAAATTTTATGACTAAAAAATGGTTTTTTTTTATGGACTATATGATTAATAAAGGAAACCTATTTTTTTATGACCACAAATAATCCCTATTTTCCTTTCCCTTTTTCTTTTCAACCTTTACAACACAATCTTTTGCCCTAAAAGGACATGAAAAGAAAGGAAAACCTTATCTAGAAATTATCCTATGCCAAGTCCGTATCTAACTTGTGTTTGTTTTCCCTAAAAGACTCTGAAAGAGAAAACCCTTTCACGTCTTCTTCTTCACAAAGCACACAACAAAAACAAGTTTTGTCTGATCTAAGAACTCTCTCTATCTCTCTATCTCTCTTGTTTATCGTTAGGAGCACTTAAATCAGTGGTTTCGATCATTAATTACATCAGTAACCAAAACGTTTTTTTAGCTTTTGGGCATCGCCAACAGGTTCTGTACTTCTTGAATCTGATCATACACATCCATAAAAATACCTGCTTCAGCAAACCCTAGATATCCAAAACCAAAATTCTACCTACGTTGTGATCCTTACTTAAAGCCGTCGACCAGCCTTTTCAATTCATTTACAAAGCTTCGTTATTGTGGAATAAAAGATCGAACTTGAGCGTAAATTTTAGTTTTTTTGCTATCTTGTAAATAAGGGAGAAAAGGGTTTGTGGGGAAAGAATTGGGTTTGTTTTTGATAGGATATGGTGGGAGCTGGAGGGAGCAGGAGGGATGAGTCGGTGGTGCTAAACAGCACCAATGGGTTTGCAGCTTTGGGCAGCTTAAGGAAGAAGAAGAAGAAGGCGGGTGGGTCCAACAAACCCGCGGGCGACGGCAACAAATCTAAGGAGCAGGAGAAGGAGATTTTCTGGGCTCCGGCGCCTCTCACGGTGAAATCTTGGGCTGACGTTGATGATGAGGACGATGATGACTACTATGCCACCACTGCTCCACCTGCCTCTGTATGGGGCAGTGATAAGACTGATCCCAAAGTGGGAAAGGAAGCTTTTGAGGTAATTGATTTCTGGATTATTCCTTGGTTGGCTGATGATGTTCATTTGTGTTAGGCTTTTATGTTGCTTGGTAGCCTTTGGATGCTGATAGATGAGTCATGTTCTTGAAGTATAGTGGGTGATAAGAGAAGCTGGCTTGATCTTATGGTTCTGTGTGATTGGAGGTTTCTTCATTTGCTAGCTGACTAAGTTTATTTATTAGAATGTATACTCATCTTTCTTGTTGGATGGTATTTGGGTTTTGAGTGGTGTGGCAAAGGAAGAAGATTTTGATCTCTGTTTATGCTTTTAATGGGAAATCTTCTTTTTCTTAGTTGATGGTTATATGGGTAACGTGATCATGAGATGAGAGCTATGGTATGTAGATTCATTTGTTATTCGCTACCACTTGGAAAACGGTAGTTTTGTATTTCTGTGTTAATAATCTTGATTTCAGAACTTAATTGCATATGAACACTGAAGAGCGACGACCATGATTGAAGCTCAAAAACATTTTCTTTTGCTGGAAATACTTTACCTATGATCAGAATTGGTTAGGTTACTCCATAATTGGATAAAAATTTATGAAATCCAGCTGTACGTTAGTTCATTTAATGAATATTGATGCTCAGAAAATTTTGCATTTAGAAGTTTTTCAGGACTGCAAGATATAGTTTAAGTAATATTCTTCAGTTAATGCTACAATTGCTTAATTTTGCGGAGATCTAACGGACATTCTAAACTGTACACTTGTTTGATTTACTTAATTGTTCTGATTGCATTAATTGCTTTCTGTATTGCGTTTAGAATGTGTTTGTTGTCAATGTTTGTTTCTAAGGATTAGTTTGTCGACATGTGTTGATTCTCAGCTGCATATTGCTGTATCCCTCTAGTTTCCCCATCTCTCTGGGATTCTTTTGATATAGCAAGAGAGTTATGCTAATGAAAGTTGAGTCACTTTTCTCGCCACCTATTAAGCAATAAGTATTGAAGAGTTTCACATTAATTGGTTGAAAATGGAAATTTACTTGGCATCCATCACAACAATATGGTGCTATGGCCACTGTGATTCTTAGAGTTCTTTCATTTCTTGCAAGTTGTTACACAAGACTATTGGAAAATGAATTTTCGATTAATAGCCACGGTCTGTACCTTTTTTCAACCTAGAACTGTTTGAAAATTACATTTTGTCCACTTGCATTTGGATCTTGTTTTAATTACATTTCCATTTATTTGGTTAATGGTTTGAATTACAGTTCGTATTTCTTACATCGTTGCTCTGTCTTCAGGAATCAGCGAGTGAGGAAGAAGGTCTAGATGATGTTGATGATGATATTGATGAAGAACACGAAGATGAACATGAACATGAGACTCCAGTCATAGTCGAACCTGTTAAGAAGCCAGCTGAAGCTTCTCTGGCTCATAAAGATACAGATAGACAGCTTTCCAAGAAGGAATTGAAGAAAAAGGAGCTTGAAGAGCTTGATGCTGTTCTTGCTGAGTTGGGATGTGCTAAAAAAGAGACCAGTGGTGATGACTCCCATGGTAAATTAGCATTTTTGAATTTATATATGCATGTTTTCGTGTTCTTGGTTCAACTCTTGAAATATTCCCAAGAAAGTCACACTCAGATCATTCCACTAAAAGAAATGAACATAAATTACATAAGTTGCATAGTATGAACTTCAGATTCTGAAATTTAAATACTTCTGTGACAAATGAAATCGTGACATGATATTTACCTTTCTGAGAGTCCCTTTTGTTGGGCTCTGTTCCATTTTATAAATCTCTCTAGTGATTACGAGTTCTATTTAGGTTTCTGAGAGTCCATTTTGTTAGGCTTTGTTCCAATTTATAAATCTCTCTAGTGATTTCGAGTTCTATATAGGTTTTTTCTCTTTACTTCTCTGTATTTGGAGTTTCCTTATGATTGCATTTTCAACAAACTTGTAATGTAGTTGTAGGATTTAAGAACGTAATGGGACTATTTTTATTATACCATGCATGCTCTAGCCTACAGGAAGGATTAAGAAAAAGTGTGATTATACTGCTTTACCTATGAAGTTGGATTCTTGTTGTCCATCTTTCTTCTGTTGCAGTTACATCCTCAAAAGTTGTGGTTCGGGTGAAAATTCTTCAAGATTCCCTAATCACCATCATTAGTCAATCGGTTTCTGAAGTGGAGGTTTTTATGAAATGCAGGTAATGCACAAGAAAAGAAAGAAGAGGATAATGGAGAGCTGGAAAAGAAGGAAAATGCCACTGGTGAGAGCAAAAGTGCAAAAAAGAAGAAAAAGAAGGAAAAATCTTTGAAGGAGACTAAGGATTTCCAGGACCAGCCACATGGAGGTGCTGGACTTGGTGCAGATGAAGCTGCTGAAACAGAAAAGGCAGAGGATGCATCTACTGTTGATGTGAAAGAGCGGTTGAAAAAAGTGGTTTCTACAAAGAAGAAGAAATCAAGTAAAGAGATGGATGCTGCTGCCAGAGCTGCTGCAAGTGAGGCTGCTGCAAGGAATGCTAAGCTTGCTGCCGCTAAGAAAAAGGAAAAGAGTCACTATAATCAGCAGCCGATGCGGTGAGCTCGGAAGATCGATGTTTTGTTCCTTTCTTTTTCCCTTGTCATAGGTAGACATGTTTGTTTTATCAATGAGAATAAGACATGAGAATCTTGTTTCGCGAAATGACATTCAACAGCCTTTTTCAAGTAGAGTTTCTGGACTCAATATTATGTTATTATATGTACTGTCGTCTTTTCCTATCAATATAGCTATGTTGGATGATCAATTGAAATTGTTGAACCTGAGAGGGTCTACACAGGTTGCATAATGACAAGTTACGAGACTGCTCATGTGAACACTGAAAGCTTTCTTTATGTTCTATTCTTTGAAAACCTACCATACTCCTTTAAGTTCAGTCTCAATCGATTCTGAAGAATTGGAGGCCTCCTTTCAGCTCTAGACTGAGGTATATAAAGCCCAATCATGGCGTAAGCTTGCCAACTATTACATAACAACGTTATGCGACTATATATTGGTATCTAAAAGAGTATCTACAGTACTCCTAAGTTTCAACGAACCTTTTGTTCATGCACTCCTTGTGCGCCATTTTATTTTTCTCATTCTTAAAGTACTAATGAGCATAACGATAATGTGATTGAACTTCGTTGGAACAATTGTGTAGAAGAGAGAAGTTAGCATGGTAGAAGAAGGTGGAGCCTAATTATGCAGAACACGAATACTATCATCGTTAACTGCTCCAAACCAGCAAAATGCAAGGCTTCGCCGCCTGTATCGCCTATGAATCTTTACATGTCCAGGAAAACTCTTCCTTCTACAAATGGGGTTACCTGTAGGCACGACCCTTCTCAGCAAGCTCTCATGGCTTCTTCGTTTGTTCAAGAGCTTGAGTTTCCTAGCCTCGACATCCCTATCAATATTGTCCGTCTCAGGCATGTATCACCTGCAGGACCTATACCAGTTTCCTCAGGTGACAGTCTCTACCTCTCCAACATTGACGACATGATTGGAGCACGAGTGTTTACTCCAACAGTTTATTTCTATAGATCAGATTGCTTGAAAACTAGTCAGAAACCTGTCATGGAAGCACTGTCCAGGGCTCTAGCTTGTGTTCTAGTGCCATACTACCCTTTATCTGGTAGGCTCAGAGAAACTGATCGTGGAAAGCTGGAAGTGGTTTTTGGAACAGAAAATGGTGCACTCATGGTTGAGGCGTACTCAGAGATGACATTAGCTGAACTAGGAGATCTCACCATCCCGAACCCAACTTGGGCACCATTGATATATAGGTTCCCAGATGAGGAGCCTTACAGGGTTCTTGATATGCCCTTACTTATAGCTCAGGTTACCATCTTCAGCTGTGGTGGTGTTAGTATTGGTTTAAGACTTTGCCATTGTATTTGTGATGGTCTTGGAGCTATGCAGTTCCTAGATGCCTGGGCTGCCACAGCAAAGCTAGGTACTTTGGTTGCAAACCCCATGCCATGTTGGGAGAGGGAAATCTTCAGACCTCGAGAACCCCCCGTGGTGAAGTATCCACACATTGAGTTCATGAAAGTTGACGATGGTTCAAACCTGACAATGACCCTGTGGCAGGAAAAACCTGATATGAAGTGCTACCGTGTGAGCAGAGAGTTTCAGGCCCGAGTGAAGTCTTTAGCGCAGACAAAGAATGCCAAGTTCGCTTGCACAACTTTCGACGCCATGGCAGCTCACATATGGAGGTCATGGGTAAAAGCACTGGACGTTAAACCTCTGGAGTACAAGCTTAGGCTAACATTCTCAGTCAATGCTCGCCATAAACTAAAAAATCCACCTTTGAAAGATGGTTTCTATGGGAATGTGCTCTGTGTAGCATGTGCTATAAGCTCAGTTTATGAGCTAGTTAATGGATCTCTCGCAGACACAACCCGGTTGGTTCGTGAAGCTCGAGTTGGCATCTCTGAAGAATACTTAAGATCAACAATTGACTACATAGAAGTGGAGAGGCCAAGAAGGCTTGAATTTGCAGGGAAATTGACAATAACACAGTGGACTAGATTTCCAATTTATGAATCGGCAGATTTTGGATGGGGAAGGCCAGTTTATGCAGGTCCTATAGACCTGACACCAACACCACAATTTTGTTTGTTCCTGCCAAGTGGGGAAGCTGATCCCAGTGGGAGAATGGTAATCTGCATTTGCTTGCCTAAATCTGCCACAAGTAAATTCATCGAGTTCTTGTGTTCAGTTGGTACCAGCAATTGACTGATGGTCATAAAAATAAACTACAAAAGTGAGGTGAAAATTTGGTAATCAATGCATAAAAGGCCTCATACTTATTCCTATTTGCTTTTCTGGTGGGTAGATGCCAAGAGCTCTCTGTTTACGTGAATCCCAAAGTAACTTGACTTCCATCCAATACATAGTTTTATCTGAAATATATACAAATATTTCCTTTGTTTACATTCTTTAAATACTGGTTTCTTTTTCTGGGATACTACCATGTCTCTCCAAGGATTGGTATGAAAATAGAAGACAGTACATAAATCTTTTTTCATTTGAGTCCTCTTTTACAAAGTTCAAAACATAAGGAAATCTGAGACCTAAATTGAAAAAGAGTGCTAGTCTTCTTCTTTATGGCTTTTCTTATGATAATAGGAGGCACCTTTCAAACACGAGCAATTGACTTTTGACAGAAGTAATCACTATGGTCTCGCTCGGTGTGAAGTCAAATAGATAAAGCTTGATTCGGCTGAACTTCAGGCCAAACTTGGACCTAGTGAAAAAAAAGTTTCAAGCTTTCGGCTTGGGGGGTCCATCCAGGCCCTAACCCATCTTGAAACCCGAATTTTAGCCTAAAGTCGGAGTCCAATGGAGGTTCAAGCTTAAACAAAAATGGGGCCTGATAGTTCCCACAAAATTGTAAGTTTTGCAAGTTCAATGGTCAGCCAACATGACAAAATGTGTACTCTTTGGCAAAGACTGGACTGAAACCTCCTATCAGGTCACAGCTCATCGAGCATATACCTGCCATTAAAGCAGAGGTTGAATCCATCCATAATACTTTAGTAGGATAGCTCTATACAGGTTGATACCAACTTGAAACTACTATTCAACGCTTCAAAGATCCCATGTTGATAAAAACTCTACCCTGCAACTACCTGAAATTCATTTAGTGTGTCAGGGTAGACCAGTAACAAAGTAAACACAAAAAAAGGACCCGATTGTGAATAGGTTACTAGACATCAGCAAGTTTAAACAATCTTTAGCTAATGATATCTAAACAATCCTAAGCTGTAGGATGGATTTTGTTTGTTCAAGTCCGTACCAGAACCAATCCTGGATGACCTCTGCAACTATTCTGATTTGCAGTCTTTCCCTAGCATTGAAAGGAACTTGTTCTGCAGCTGTATTATGAAGAGAGTGAAGCAAAAACCAAAAAGTTTATGAAATGCAGCATACTCTGTAACCCATCTTTGGTGTTCAGTAGCTTCATAGAGATCACAACTAATAAGATAAGTAACATTACAAATGCTTCTCTTTTGGCACATTCAATTCAGAATTCTTCAACTTGAAAAGATGGAGATAAACAATTTCAATGGGAATTAGCTATCACAAGGAGTGAGGAAAATAGCAAATTCTGAATCTGAACTCACCAATATTTACTCAAAATCACTAGTTATCAACTAGCCTCTTTTAGCAATCTTTCATGAACAGCAACTAGGGCAGCGAATCAGCCCATTCTCATTACAATGTGGGCATCTTTTCAGCTGATCCTTCTCTTCATCAAACAGCTTTCTACTTCCATTACAATATGAACAAGGCAAGAACCTTGCATCCCCACAACTGTCACAGACCCACTTTGGATCTCTAACTGGAAAGCCTTTTAAAAGCCCTGCCAATTCGCCACATTCATTGAGTTGTTTAATCTCCTCCGCACTCCCAACATACTTTCCCCTGATGAACACTTGTGGCAAGCTCATTGCTTTACCTTTAAGCACATTTTGCAACTCCTTTCTGTATGTAGAGTCCATTGAAATGTCTCTTTCATCAACTGGAACTCTAAAACCTCTAAATATCATTCTTACTGAATAGCAATCCTCATAAGTCTTTCTGATTCCTCTCAAACTTGTAAAGTACAAAACAACTCTATCCTCTGTTCCATGCAAAAAGCATCCATTGTTGTTTGATAAAGAGTTCATTGGTGAAGAACCAACTGACCTTGCATTTCTGAACTCCTTATCAGAACCCAATTGCCTGGAAGACAATGCACGCCTGTAACTCGAAACCACATTTGGATCAAGGTTTGACAAAAACGATTCCTCAGATAAGTGTTTCCACAATGGCTTTGACAAGGAAACTGAATTCTCAACTGCCAAGTGTCCAACTTTAGCCGTATCACCGGATTCAAATAGTTTCTTGACATATCCATCAACACCAGGAAGCTCAAACGAACTCGGTTGGGGAGAAACCTCCAAAGAACGACTATAAAGTGACGATCTTGGCTCCAATGAGTTACCCATTTTGAAATCCAGCCCATCTTCATCATCATCAAGGCCGTCCATTAGCTCCCAGGTGTTAATGACAGAGTCTGGTGATAAAGATTCAGACATGATCTCCAAGACTTGAGCTTTAAACTTGTTCTTGGTGGAATTGGATGGTGCTTTGTGCTGGTCAGGTGTTTCCTGTTTGTTTACAATGGGGATTGTGTCGGGTTCCATGAGGCGAAGAGAGCCATAAGTTGTGGAGGTCAGAGAGACCAGGTGGTGAGAATCACCTTTTCTTGAAGGTGGGTGGTGGATGAGAGGAGCTTGAAGAGAGAGGGCTCTAGAGGCTGTTAATGGTGAAGAGTACTGTGAAGACCCAATGGAGGTCTCCAAATGAGAAAAAGATGGTGAGTAATGAGAAGCATAATAAAGATTGAAGCTTTCTTCTGGGTTATTGTTCTTGTCGAGAAAGGTGTTGGGTCTTGAAGCAGAACAGCCCATGTATGGAAGCAAAAAGTGCCTTTTTGATTCTTTTTGCTTACTCCAATTTTTATGGGGATTGAGGATTGTTGGGGACAGCTATCTATTGACAAGTTCTTGGTTTGTTCGGTTAAGAAACAGTGAGGTTTGGTTTAGGCCTTGAGGTGGTGGAGGACAGTGTGATAGCTTTTTCACAGAGGAAATGAGAAAGTGAAAGAGATAAAATATGGGTAGGCTTCAATTGGTAGAGGAGTGCCGAGTGTGTTAGGAAGTAGACTTACATTGAAAGGATAAGGAAGAGAGAGACACAGAACATGCTTGGTGAAGGACAGCTTTCAAAGTTGGAAGACATTGAAAGCTGTCCTGGAACAGGCAAAAGCACAGAATGTGTTGAGCAGAGCCTTAATGGGTTTTTTCTTTTTTTTTTTTTATCATTAAAGAATCTTAGTGATTAAGGTTCTAACAAATTCATAAGATACAAATCTTATAGTTTGTTGTGAAGTGAAATGATCAGAAAACAGAATCGGTACCATATCCCTATCCTGTTCCTACAGTCACTTTAGCTTTTCTGAATCTGCAGCTAACATTTGTTTTGGATAGTTTTGCCACATCTAGGGTCATCTTTGGATTCTGCTTATTCTTTACTTCTTACTTGAAAATGGTAGTTGCCTCCCATGGATGCTCCAAGAGAGAAAGCTACCTCTTGAGAGCCTTCCAATAAAAGAGATTAAAGATTTGTTAATGAATTGAAATTGACCTTAATGATTGACTACGAATTGAGTCAAATTAAGTTTTGTAGTTCTTATTTGTATTCAACTAATCATTTGACTTAATCAAAATACGTAATTTACAGATTACTACATGTAGTTGATAATTTATTTAATATTGAGTTAATTAGAAAAAATTTCAAAATTTACTTAATTTTATAATTATAATCCGAACTTAAAAATGACACTTAAATACTCAAAATTCTAATTTTTTAATGATAACCCAACGTTTGTGTCTCTATCTCTTTTAAGTTTATTGACGTGGCTTATCATAGGGGTGAGCATTCGGATAATTCGGGCCGAATTTTCACTGTTCGGGTCCGGCCCGAATTACCCGAAATTTTTTCCCTTACCCGGCCCGAACCCGAACTTTCAATTACTTGAACTTACCCGACCGGATTTACCCGAATTACCTATTTATCCGGCCCGATTTACCCGAATTATCCGAATTATCTCGGCCCGATTTACCCGAATTATCCTAATTACCTTATTCCATAATTCTTTTAAACCTAAATACCCGGCCCGAAAATAATTCGGGTAATACTCGGGCCGGCCCGAATTACCCGAAATTTAGCATTTGCTTACCCGAATTAATTCGGGTCGGGTCGGATAATCGGGCTGACTCGAATAATGCTCACCCCTAGCTTATCATGTATTCTAAATATCCTAAACACTTATACACATTAGACTTAACTAAATTAACTAATTACGTTTAAAATTAAAAGTTTGAGTATTTGATTGTCATTTTTTAAAATTTGGGCTATAATTATAAAATTGAGCAAATTTTAACATTTTTTAATTAACCCTTTAATATATAATAGAAAGATAATAATTAAAAATTTCATGGATTACGAAATATGATTATTCTAAATCAAATTGAAAGTTGTTAAATAACAAATATTCAGAAAAAAATAGCTAAAAACAAGGAATTTCCTATGCATCTACCCTTAAATTAGTTAGCATCCGTTTGCACTTCTTTTTAAGTTTTACAATTAACCAAAGCTCATACGATAATAATAAATTACTTAAGGGCAACAATAACAATAGTATCTTTATGAGAAATTGTTGTTTTTTTTTTTAAAATATAATTTTCAGGGCCATTTTAGGAAAGAATATTTGCTGAGAACATATTCTTCAATCATTATTTCAGGCCTTGAACGTTCTACTTTTATATAAAAGAATTAAATTTGGCTAATTTACATATTTTATATGTTCAGTTAAAACTCGTGAAGACCTATTGTTAAGCATGAAAGTAGAGAGTCATTACTTTCTTGCAAGATCACGTCTTGTACCTTCTGAAACTACCAAACATAGGACGTGAAATTAGAAGACAAATGAAAAAGCCATAAAATGATATGAATGTGCACTGCTTGGTAACTAATGAATTGCAGGTCTGTTTGTACCTGAAAAGCATCCATTTACAGTCTTTTTAAGTTTTACAATTAACCAAAGCTCATATGATAATAATAAATTACGTAAGGGCAACAATAATAATAATATCTTTATGAGAAGTTGTTTATTTTTTATTAAAAAATATAGTTTTCAGGGCCATTTTAGGAAAGAATATTTGCTGAGAACATATTCTTCAATCATTACTTCAGGCCTTGAACGTTCTACTTTTATATATAAAAAATTAAGTTTGGCTAATTTACATATTTTATACTTTCAGTTAAAACTCATGAAGACCTATTGTTAAGCATGGAAGTAGATAGTCTTTACTTTCTTGCAAGATCACGTCCTGTACCTTCTGAAACTACCTAACATAGGACATGAAATTAGAAGACAAATGAAAAAGCCATAAAATGATATGAATGTGCGGTACTGCTTGGTAACTAATGAATTGCAGGTCTGTTTGTACGTGTGAAGCAATTAAAGTATGTGCCCCAGCCAACAAGATTGAAATGGACATATGATAGAATTTGATGGACCACCGTGACTCCACCATCATAGCTTAACTCACTCTAATCACACCAGACCAGATCAGACCAAACCAGACCATGATTCTCTTGTTTCCATCTGGGTAGATCATGATCTAGTTGTGTCATTGCAATGTCCGCTTTGTTGTCTTCTTGCCCTTTCTGAGTACAGGTAAAAATGAAGTGTAGAATTCTGGGTAAAAATGAAGTCTCCAAAAATTACATTCTATATACTATTTTCAAGATAAATGTTTCCTCTACAACTCTTCAGAAGATCACTCAAGCTAATTCAATCCACAAAAATCGCTAAAA
>JANIJH010000223.1:6054201-6068121 GCA_024520975.1 Erythroxylum areolatum
TCCCATTAATGCAACAAACTAAACAACATTATTGGTATTAATACAGAAACCCAAGTTACAAACCAAACATCATTTTTAATTTTTCATACTCATTCCCATTCCCTTATACTATTATATCCATATTCATACCCAACCCTGTGCTCAAACCAAACGCCCCTAAATTCACAGATCCATTATGTGCATTCTACAGAAAAAGTAGTTTAATTACCTTGTGGTGTAATCAGCAATGGCGGCATTCGATAGCGTTGAGCAGTTATCTGTAGAAAGCCTATTTGACTCTGAAATACTGAGGATTCCGATCCAAGAAGATGGTAGCTCATGTTTAACGGTGGATCATAGCCTAGATGAGTTGTGGGGATCTTTGACAATCGAAGAAGAAAAATAAAAAGAAGAATCCGTACCTAAGCAGAAACGAGTTCTTAAGATTCACAGGGTTCCACATATTCTTCGAGAAAAGGACGCTAGCAAGAAGGGCAAGTGTTATGACCCAGTTGCAGTTTCCATTGGCCCTTATCACCACGGTAAATGTGAACTTGAGGATATAGAGAGGCGCAAGCCTCCTCTGGCACGCCAGTATATGAAGGAAAGTGAGAAACCGCTTGAACAGGTGCTTGACAAGGTAGCTAAGGTTGCTAGCCGTCTCCGAGGATGCTATCCCAAGAAGGCGACAAGAAAGTTTGACGACAAGACATTTACTAAGATGATGTCATGTTTCTTGATGGATGTTTCATAATTCAGTTTTTATTAAATGCCATAAAGGGTTTAGATACAAGAATTGCATGTTTTGTGATGAGGGACTTGTTTTTGTTGGAGAACCAACTACCTTACCAAGTTCTCAAGGAACTAATGAGCTTAAGATTCAGCGAAAGCGAAGCGAATGTCCTGATAGAAGATTTCATGCACGAAGTTCACGGACTTGATGATCCACATGAATCGTGGATAGAAAAGATCCTAAAAAATTTCAAAGCAAAGCCAACTGGAAAGAAACAAGAAAAAGAATCAAATGAACCAATTCATCTCCTCGACCTTTTTCGTTCTTGTTTGATCAACAAGTGTGATATATTGGGACATAATCGAACAAAAAAAGCAGTCCGTTTGTACTCTTATCCTGCTTTAAAAGAGCTTAAGGCAATGGAAATTCATTTCAGGCGGAGCAAGGAAAATAGTTTCACAGACATTAAGTTCAGTTCAGTCCTGGCTGCTGGATTTCTCAAACTTCCAAGAATCGTTCTTGCTGACACAACCAATTCTTTGCTCGTAAACTTGGTAGCTTACGAAGCATCCCCTGATGCACCTGACAAGCAAGTTCTCACTTCGTATCTATATTTGATGGATACTCTGATTGACCAAGCTCAAGATGTGGAGGTACTGCATAGAAATCGCATAATATACAATCTGCTTGGAAGTGACCAGCAGGCTACAGAATTGTTCAATGAAGTTGGCGAGGATTTAGTACTCATCAATCCTGGTGTTTTTCCTGATGTTATGAAGTGCCTTGATAGGCATTATAACAACAAGTTCAAGACTAGAATATCTGAGTGGCGTCTCAGGCACTTTGATAGCCCTTGGGCTCTCATTGCTTTCCTCGTAGCAAGTTTTATCATTATCATGTCCTTCATTCAGACTTATGTTGCTAGCTTAACTTATTGTATGAGTCACGACCACCCTTACTTTTGGTGTCCTTTCAACAGCAAGACCCATCCATAATAGGGTCTCTTTGGTGTGAGTTTTGTTTTTGGTTTTTGATGTTTGCTTCAGGAAATGTTTACAGGTATCTATCAAGTGTGTCTGTCCCTATTAAGAGTGGCAATGCAGGTTGGTTGGATTGCATCAGGTTGGATTTGTGAGATTTTGTCCTAATTACGAATAGCAATAACTTAAAAGAACTCTCCACATGAATTTAAATTAAATTTGAAACTAGTTCAATTAAATTTAAAAATAACGTAATTATAGAATAAAGTTAACTAAAAATAATTTATTTTTATTCATATTAATGATATTACAAATAATATATATTAAATCATTTTTTAATTGAAGACCACTGAATAAAATATGTGAATAGTTTGAATATTATTTCAAAATGAGTAATTTATATTGATATAAAGCAAAATTTTGGAAATGTTTTTTTTTTTCAAATTGCATTGTAAATTTTACTAGAGAACGCAGGTCCAACTTTTGTTGGGAGGATTGGGCCCATAGCTCATGAGCGTTCACGATAGTCCTATAACAATTTATGTCAAAAGCATGCAACTTCCTGGAATGTTGATCACGGGATATCCAAGTATTTGCTAATCAAGTTACCGAGTTTCAGACTTTTTTTAAGGTTAGACTCAACCTAGGATTTCAAAGAAATAATATCATTTTATTTTTAAAAATTAAAAAATTATGCTAATCAAACTTAATTATAGCTTGATTGAGTTTTGAGCTAGCCAAGTCCGATTTACTTCTGAGTTTAGAATTGATTAAGCTTCAAGTCAAGCTCAAGCCTAATTTGACCTATTGCCACATTTTGTTAAATTGTTATTTTTGAACTAATTTTGGACATAAATCTCTTTAATGTGCTGAAATTATTATTCAAAATTAATGGACTTGTTTCTTAATTATTTTTAGATGATTTTCAACACATGGAAGATGAAATTGGATCAAAAAGATGAAGGAAAGTAAAGACAATTCGAATTCCTAGTTAGCAAAAAATAATTGACTAAGTATGGGCACGTGCAAGGAAAAAGATTATTTGCAGAATCTGATTTGAAATAAGATTTGATCCACTTAAGATTTTCATGATCTTGAGAATTAAGTTGTTGCCTTACTGATGGAGATCATTTGCGACCCGAATATGGGAGGAGTGTATCTGCTGAAGATTACACGATAGGAGGGAAGAGAGAAGACATGGAAAATCATTAAAGAAGACATTCACTTTTCACGTTAGGCATTAGCAATTTTTATGATTATGCATAGTTTCCAGTTTTTGGAGGATTTTTTGTATTTTTCTGAAGAAAAACCATAAATGGAGGCTTTGTATTTTGCTATTCTTCTATTAGTTTTTGCTTTTGTTATGAGTAGCTAAATCTTTCTTCTTGGTTGAAGGGAACCGCGTTATCATCTAGTATGAGTGAAATTTCTAAATGAAGTTTATTTCATTGATGAATATTCAATGTCTTCTGAATTGCTTTTTATAATTGAATTGATTGATTTCTAGGGTACACAACTAGAAATTGATTTGTTTAATTTATAGCTAGATTAGTAGGATTGATGTTCAGTTTTGCTAATCCAAAGTGACAATTAAGATTACCATCTTTACGTTAGAGTTTGGAAATTCTAAGAAGATGCTTAACTTGATTAAATGCATGTCGCATGTGTGTTATCTTATTCATTGATTTCTTAGTTCTTAAAGCTATTAATCAATTACACTTAAGATCGTATCTAAGTTGTTGACTAATAAGAATGTTTAGAATATATGTTTCTATTCATTTAATCTTAAGAGAAAACATCACTCAATGAATGTTTGCTAATTGATTGAATTTTATATCGAGGATCTATATTAATTTGATAACGTAGGTGACTCGAAACTAGTGTTTATTTACTGAATTTCCAGATTTGATTATTTTTGTTAATTTTCGATTTATGTCATGTTCAATTTCTTACATTTACATGAATTAAACCCCCCATTTGTTTTAGTTTTAAACTCGTATAACCTTTACCGTTAAAAATTTCTCGTGGGAACGATATCAACTTTTCACTAACTATATTTTTCATTGCTAGAGTTGGTATTAATTTGGTTGCAGGCGATAACAGTACCAAATTTTGGCACCGTTGTCGGGGAATTTCTTGACGGTATATGTATGTTACACGAGTAGACAAGACAACTCAATTGGCACTTGATTCAGAGACCGAGAAGACATCCAAGAGGTTACGAAAACAAATAAAACAACAACAAGTGCAGAAAACAAAAAGAGCGGCTGTGCTGCGAATCGCACTCTTCACGAACTAGTCACGCCTATGGATGCTCAACAGCCCCACTGTATCAACTTTCCAAATTCAGGGGACAACAACACTTTTGAATTAAAATCGAGGCTGATCCATTTATTACCTATTTTCAAAAGTCTACTAGGAGAGGATCCTTACAAACATTTGAAGGAGTTTGACGTGGTTTGTATGGGTATGAAGCCAACAAATGTGACGGAAGAATAAATCAAACTAAGAGCCTTCCCATTTTCTCTCAAAGATGATGCTTAAGATTGGTTGTACTATTCAGCTGGTGAAAATATGCAAACATGGGCTGAAATGGAGAGACTCTTCTTTGAGAAATACTTTCCAGAATCAAGAGCTGCCAACATTCGAAAGGAAATTTGCGGCAATCGACAACACACGAGGGAGACACTTTACAAGTATTAGGAAAGATTCAAGAAACTTTGTGTTAGCTGTCCCCATCACCAAATAATCGACCAGTTGTTGATTCAATATTTCTATAAAGGTCTTTTGCTCACAGATAAGAGTATGATTGATGTTGCAAGCGATGGAGCTATAGTTGATAAAACATCGACAGCCGCAAGGGATTTGATTGCAAATATGGCTTCCAATACACAACAATTTGGGATACATGCTGGGCATGGTTCAAAACACATAAATGAGGTGAATGTGATAGCATTGGAGAAAAGATTGGATGACCTTACATATTTAGTGCAACAAATTATGGTTACAAAGAAAGAAAAAGCAAAGGTATATGGAATATGTTTGATGTTAGGACGCTCCACTGACGCATGTTTGGTTTTGCAGGAAGAAAATGCAGAACAAGTGAATGCCGTGGGGGGTTTTGCTGGACCAAATCATAGGAAATATGACCCATTCTCCAACACCTACAATTCGGGTTAGTACGATTATCTGAATTTGCGCTATGGGAACTCTCAAAGACAACAAGCTACTATAAATTTCCAGCAATTTAGACAACTATATGTACCTAGACAACATCAACAAATGACATCCAATTCTGAAGGTAAGTCTTCCTTGGAAGATATAACTCAATCTTTGGCCACTAATACCTTGATATTTCAGTGGGATACTCAAGCTAGTATCTAAAATCTTGAAAATCAAGTGAGCCAAATGGCAACCACCATTAATCGATTGGAGGCACAAAGTTATGGAAATTTTCCTGCTCAACCAAAAATCAACACTAAACAAAGTGTTAAAGCTATCATATTGCGGAGTGGTAAGGAATTGAAGGAACCACCTCCAAAAATATCAAAAAGAGAAGTTGAAGAAGAAGCAACAAAGGAGGCACCTTATTAGCTAGAAAAGACGTAGACAGGTCTGTAGAATCTGGTTATGCAACGCCCTTTTCTTAGTTGATTAACCAAGGCAAGGAAGGAGGAGCAAGAGAAGGAAATATGAGAGACTTCCAGGAAAGTCCATGTAAATATCCCTTTACTTGATGCAATAAAACAGATCCCACGTTATGCAAAATTCCTTAAAGAACTTTGCACTTCAAAATGGACATTGAAATTTGATTAGAAAGTGCAATTGGGGGAGAATGTCTCAGCCATTTTACAAAAGAAAAAGCTTCTGCCTAAGTGTTAAGACCCAAGTATGTTCACTAACCCATGTCAAATTGGTGATTTGAGAATTGAAAAAGCTATGTTAGATTTGGGTGCAACCATAAATGTCATGCCTTATGATGTTTATAAGTCTTTAAATGTGGGACCTCTCAAGGAAACTAATGTGGTGATCCAATTAGTGGATCGTTCAAATGCTTATCCAAAGGGCTTGTTAGAGGGCATTTTAGTTCAAGTGGGGGATATGTTTTTTCCTACTGATTTTTATATTTTACAGATGAGGAGTGATGATGTATCTTCTTCAACTCCAATTTTATTCGGAAGACCATTTTAAAAAACCAGTAGAACAAAAATTGATGTTCATGATGGATTATTGACTATGGAATTTAATGGTGAATTAATTAAATGCAATATATACAAAGCCATGAAATTTTCGGATGATGAACAACCAGTTGTTTATGTGGATTTTATTGATATATGGGTGTAGAAAAATTCATTATTGAGTGGAAAAGATGAACTTTAAACAATCTTGGAGATGGGAGATGCATCATAGTGGCAAGCCATCAAGGAATTGTTGCCGCCCAATAACGAATTGGAGGTGTTGTTTTGTCAATTGAAGAAATCCAATCAGTTGGAGAAGGAGTTGTCGTATGTGAAGCTGTCACGCAATAAGTCCAAGCTCCTACCGTCTTTGATCCAGCCACCAACATTAGAGTTGAAGAGTTTGCCTAGCTATTTAAAATACATCTTTTTGGGTGAGCAAGACACGTTACTTGTCATAATTTCTAATAAACTTACTCTTTTGTAGGAAAATGAACTGATTCAAGTATTAAGGGAGCATAAGGAGGCTTTTGGTTGGACAGTGGCAGATTTAAAGGATATTAGTCCCACCATTTGTATGCCCCAAATATTGATGGAAGATGAAGCCAAGGAGGTGAGGCAACCTTAATGCCGTTTAAACCTACCCATGATGGAAGTAGTGAAAAAGGAAATCTTAAAGCTTCTTGACATTGGAATCATTTATCCAATTTCGAATAATAACTAGGTAAGTCCGGTCCAGATAGTTTCGAAGAAAATTGGGGTAATTGTGATAGAAAATAGTGATGGTGAGTTAATACTCACTTGTGTTCAAAATGGGTGGAGAGTTTGCATAGATTATAGGAAGCTAAATTTGGTTACTAGAAAAGATCATTTTTCACTTCCGTTTTTTGATCAAATGCTTGAAAGACTTACAGGTAAATCTCATTATTGCTGTTTAGATGGTTATTCAGGGCATCACCAGAATTTGGTTACATCTAAAGACTAAGAGAAAACAACCTTCACATGTCCATTTGGCACCTTGCTTACCGAAGAATGCCATTTGGGTTGTGTAACACACTGACGACATTTCAAAAGTGTATAGTAAGTATTTTCTCTAATCTTGTGGAGAATTGTATGGAAGTTTTTATGGATGATTTCACAGTTTATGGAGAGTCTTTTGAAACATGCATTATTAACCTTGAAAAAGTGTTTAAAGGTTGCATTGTGACTAATTTGGTTTTAAATTATGAAAAGTGTCATTTCATGATTGATCAAGGCATAATTTTGGGTCATATAGTCTCTTCTAAGGGAATTGAAATTGATAAGGCTAAGATAGATGTTATTCGATCTTTATCTTACCCCGCGACTGTACAGGAAGTTTGCTCTTTTCTTGGTCATGTAGGATTCTATTGGCGATTTATCAAGGATTTTTCAAAGATTGCACAACCTATGTGTAAACTACTCCAAAAAGACGTGAAGTTTGATTTTGATGAACCATGTAAGATTGCATTTGATGAACTCAAGGAATGTCTTACTACAGCTCCGATTATTCAACCACCGAAATGGGACATTCCATTCGAGCTAATGTGTGATGCTTCGGATTATGCAGTTGGAGTAATGATAGGCCAAAAGGTGGACAAGGTACCTCATGTCATTTACTACGCTTCCATAACACTTAACGATGTCAACAAAATTATTCCACAATGGAGACATAGTTTTTGGTTGTAGTTTTTTGGTTGGAGAAGTTTCAGTCCTACTTATTGGGCACAAAGGTGATGATTTATTCAGACCATGTAGCTCTAAAATATTTGGTGACTAAGTGTCTGTTTGGTTCAGCTTTTGGAGGGTGAACAAGCACTTTTTTCCACCACAAAACTGTTTTTAAGAAAACTGAGTATTTAGCTGTAAAATCCAAAAGTACTTTTTTTTCTTCATATAAATGGTTTTTTGAAAACTGAAATATAACTTTTTGCGAAGCTTAAATTTGGAGCTTTTAAAAAAAGTACCTTTTCAGGTAGATTTTTCAGATCAATTAATGAGCCTATTTTTTAGTTCCTTGTACCTTGATGTTTTACACATAATTTTTACAATACCCACAAACATATATTCACATTTATTTTGAGATTTATATAATATTATTTGACTTTTTATATGTTTTAATATTTATTTTTATATTAGTTTTACTTATATTATAATCCATATAAAAGATTTGGTTAGATATATTTTTATTTATGTTTTATATGGTTTAAAATTATATAATAATTAATATATTATGCTTTGTATATTGTTTAATATATAGTAAATAATATTTATATGCTTAAATAATTTTTATCACAAAATAAAATATAGTTAAAATTAAAAGTGTTTTTTATTTTTATGTTGCCAAACAGTCTATTGTATGAAGCTCTTTCAAAAAAGCTCTTTTTTAAATAATAGCTAAACAGTCAATTGTCTTCTTAGAAAAGCTCATTTTAGAAAAACTCTACTGACAAAAGCTCTACTAACAAAAGCTCTACTGATATAAGCCCATCCAAGCAGGCACTAAGAAAGAAGCAAAGTCGAGATTGATTCAATGAATTTTGCTCCTCCAAGAATTCAATTTGGAAATACACAACAAGAAAGGAGCTAAAAATTTGGTGGTTCATCTTCTCAGCAGGATCATTCCAACCAATGCATCTGATGTTCTTGAAGACAAATTTTCGGATGAAAGTCCATTCGCAATTCAACAGGTAATTCTATGGTATGCTGACATAGTAAATTTTTTGGTGACTAAATCTTTACTTAGTGATTTATCTATAGCTGAAAAAGATAAAATTAAACGAGAGGTTAAATATTACATTTGGGATGAACCTTATCTTTGGAAATTTTATACCGATCAGATTGTTAAAAGATGTGCTACAGATGATGAAATTCCTTCCATATTAAATTTTTGCCATTCATCTATGTGTGAGGGACACTTTGGTCCCAAAAGAACAATTAGAAAAATTCTTGAATGTGGATTATTTTGGCCTAAGCTATTTTATGGGGAATAGAATTTATGGGTCCTTTTCCTTCTTCCTTTGGTAAGAATTATATTTTGCTTACTGTGGATTACGTTTCGAAATGGGTTGAAGCTAAAGCTACTTTTTCTGATGATGCTAAAACTGTTATAGATTTTACTAAATCTAACATTTTTGTTAGATTTGGAATGCCTCGAGCTATCATTAGCGATTGAGGGACCCATTTTTACAAGATTTTTGAGGCTATGATGAAGAGATGTGGTGCCACACACCAGGTTTCTACAGCTTATCATCCGCAAACAAGTGGACAAGCTGAAGTGTCCGACAGGGAGATTAAGTCCATGCTGAAAAAAGTGGTGAATCCGAACAGAAAAGATTGGAGCTTACGATTAGATGATGCCTTGTGGGCGTACCGGATTGCTTACAAAACTCCAATAGGCATGTCTCTATGCAGGTTAGTTTTCAGTAAACCTTGTCATTTACCTGTCGAAATAGAACATAGAGCTTACTGGGCTATGAAGCAGTTGAATATGGATCAGGTAGAGGTTAGTAACAATAGGAAGTTGTAATTACAAGAGTTAGAAGAGATCCGTAATGAAGAGTATGAAAATGCAAAAATTTATAAGGAAAAAACTAAAGCTTTTCATGATCAAATGATTTCTTGGAAACAATTTTCAAAAGGACAAAAAATTCTTCTTTATCATTCAAAGCTTAAGTTATTTCTAGGAAAATTACGATCTCGCTGGCTTGGTCCATTTATTGTTACTAACGTTTTTTCTCGTGGTCTAGTAGAAATTCAAAGTTTAGATACTTCCAAGATATTTAAAGTTAACGGACACCGTCTGAAATCATACTATGAGAACTCTCCAGTCGAGCATGTGGAAGAGATAGAGTTGGTATCCCCAACTTATCTCTAATAAGGTAAGTCATCAAACACGTCCAGCTAACGACTTAAAAGAATCGCATTTGGGGCAACCCGAAAAAATTTCAAGTTCAATTTTATTTTATTTTTTGCTATTTTCCATTTTTTTAATTTGTTAAGTCTGTTTTATTTTAGTTGTGAATTTGATTATACTTATTTTAGCATTTTCATTTGTTAATATCTTTAATTTTATTATTATAAAAAAACTTTCCCCGCCACTACCACCATTTTACCCCCCATCATTTTTTACTTTCCCTCTTTCACTCACCTCTTTTTTCCATTTTCACTCACTTCCGATTCTATACAACCATTGTTGAATTCGTGAACATCCATACCATTCCAATACAACGCCCAAACTTCTACCTTCTTCATCGTTAACCATCCATTTCTCAATCACAACTTTTGTTGGTTTTGTGTTCTTTATTTTGAGTTTTAGGACTGCAAATTCATAAAGATTGAAGTCATGCCACGAAAGAAGAGTGATTCCCGCAGGTTAGCTTCACCAATCATGTCATTTGTCGACATCCAATCTCCATTGAACACAACGACGATGTCACCCATGGCTACAACATCAACCCCATCTGTACCTCAACTTGTTTACCCTTCCTTGTTCGATTTCGTGCTAAAAGGTACCTTCTACCTTCTTCTTCATCGTTAACCATCCATTTCTCAATCACAACTTTTGTTGGTTTTGTGTTCTTTATTTTGAGTTTTAGGACTGCAAATTCATAAAGATTGAATTCATGCCACGAAAGAAGAGTGATTCCCGTAGGTTAGCTTCACCAATCACGTCATTTGTCGACATCCAATCTCCATTGAACATAACGACGACATCACCCAAGGCTGCAACATCAACCCCATTTATACCTCCAATTTCGACACCAACACCAGGCCCCTTAGCACGAAATCGAATAAGGAAGGGTAAACAAGTGGAGAACCGTAGCCAATGGAACTCAAGAAGTGGAGCTTCACTTCTTTTCGATTCCCGGAAGATAACGAACAATTTTAACAATTCAGCCAATGCAAAATTTATCCTTGTAAGTATGTTCTTACTGACACTCTTGAAGCTTTACAAGTTCATGACTCCTTTGAACAAATGATGGGACTAATTTGCTAGAATGTGTTTGCTAAAATTGACTGTCATACATATGTTGAACTAACGAGAGAATTTAATAGCACATTCTAATTTAATTCTCATGAAGAATTTGATTTGTTTACTGAAGGAATCATGAAATTTAGACTTATGGGAAGGGAATTTGCTTTGTCTATTGCTGATTTTAACATGGCCATGGGTTTTGTTTGAGCTAATGATGTTAAAAATGAGCCATTTATAAGTTCCCGATGTGATCTGAATTGTGGACTCAATGGTCTGTAGACCCTAATCCATATAATGCTAGTGTATCTAAGAGTTCGTATCTGAAAAATCCTGTTTTCAAAATTATTCATCGACTCTTAGCATATAATTTTTCAAGGCATCGGGATTCCGCGGGAATACTTTCTAAAGTTGAATTTTATTTTTTTGTGGTGTATGGATAGAAAAGTTCCTATTAATTTAGGTCTTTGGTTTCTAACGCAATTTCAATCTGTGTTGACTAAAAAATCTAAACCTTTGATATTAGGATCCTACATCACTCAGTTGGCCATCAACTTGGATTTATTAGACCCTAACAATACTAACATGATTATGGCTTATCATATAGAAACCTTAGATATAGAATGTTTACACAGGATGGGAATCGTGGACCTAAGCCATGGACGGGTATCTTTCACTAATCCGGGTCTAACTATTCCTTTCAATCCACGTCCAGCTACAAGCGGATTGTAATAGATGCACTTCATAGTCACCAACCTCCCCAAGCCAACTTGGACGATCATCTCAGTTGACTAGAATACCAAATACGTCGAATGGAGCATAATTTGATGGCATATTAGGATCATTAAGGATTCCAACCTCCTTACCCACTGATACAAAGGTCAACTTTGAGACTCGAACTTTCACCGAAGTTGATCACCAACATCCTTCACACGACAATCTCGCTTAGGTTTACTTAAGCAAGACTCAGTCTTCAACGACCCTTGAAGTGTTTACCTCGCACACTTAAAGAAACTATGCTACGAAAGCAATAAGAAACAAAGGCAACAAGGAAACACAGAGATACG
Source organism: Erythroxylum areolatum (assembly GCA_024520975.1). NCBI lineage: Eukaryota > Viridiplantae > Streptophyta > Magnoliopsida > Malpighiales > Erythroxylaceae > Erythroxylum > Erythroxylum areolatum. Next base: position 6,066,132 of record JANIJH010000223.1, read on the forward strand.
GTAAAACCAACCTTTATATACTTTCCCTCAAAAGCTTACAAGGAATGCTCTCTCTAATTGAATGAGAAGAGCAAAGCTCGAAGGAGCTATATATAGGCTTTCTAACTTGGAAGCCAAGTTACATTCAGAATCCCACTAAAACTGAATTGCCTTAGATTATGCTAAGATCACATCTATCCTTATCAGATTACATCATGTGGACCAATTAGATGACACCCCCATCTAAATAGGACTCTAACTGATAAGATAAGATAACAGAAAGATAGAGTTTACATTAGGACACTAGCATCCTTATCCTCGAAGATCTCTACTATCTTCAAATGTTTAGTTCTATTACAACTCCAACTCCCAATCGTTGCCACATAATCCAAGATCTCCCCACGATCTCTATCGTTGATGATACAGTGTGATCTTGTTGATGCTCACATAGCACATTGACCTTATCCAATGCCTCCTACAACAAGTCCACTAGTCGTGGTCCATTCATCCAAGCTGGGCCAAGTCCTTAGCCTAGGTCAAATCAATCTTCATAAGGTCTGAGACTCACCAAAATTCGCACCAAGTCTGATCCCACTCGCTCATGCTTACCTTAGTGTTTTCACATGCCTTCCTCATGCATGAATCTAGCTAACTTTCCTCCTAAGGCCCATTGTAAAGGTCGCTGAGAAGTGCTTTGAAGTTTAAGAGTCTAACATCCACCAACTCCATGATTTCGGACTTCAACAAATAGAGAAGCATTCTTTTCTCTTTTCTTTTCTATTTTTTCTTCTTTAATCTTATATCATAACATTGAGGACAATGTTGGTCTAGGGGAAAGATATGGGGTACATGTGTGTGACTATGTGATCTTGCCTTTCTTTAATTCTCTTTTCTATTCTTTGTATGCTTTTGTTGTATGTTAAGCCATGAAGCTTTGTCATATTAGTTTGGATGAGATTGAGTATGTGCATGAAATTAAACTGGGCTACGTGAGTCTAAGGTGAACCATGCTGATTAATTGCAATAACTGGTCTTGTACACTTAGTCAAAGTTTGACATTTGAGTGATTAAGTAATATGTGGAATTAAGGTGAACTCTTGAATTAAACCTATGAGCGGATTTGAGCTTTAATGACATCATCTTTATGTCATTCTATTTTCTTATATTGTGTGATGCTCTTCTAATCAGGCTTGCCTTCAGAACTTGCACTGAACCAGATTGAATTTGTTTGACTACATGGTTTATGGAAATGATTAAGGTCTTCTTTGTTTTAAACCCCTCAGCTTAAATGATCCAACGAGTCATTTTTCCCTTGTAAACCATTTTGAGCCTTTAACCTTGTTTGTTTTTGAGTTAATCACCTTACATAGAAACCTAAAAACCCTTTAGCTTCAGTCTATCACAAGTTGAATGAAGTACTGAGTAAGCATTTTGATTTTGAGACTTTTGTTCTGTATTATATTCTGAGATATTTTATAGGTACTTCTATTCATGTGTCTATTAAATTATGTTGCTATTATTTTATCTTGTTTTTATTGTTTTCCCTTATTTTTAGCGTTATTCAAGTAAAAAATAAAAAAACAAAAAAAGGAAAAAGAAAGAAAAGAAAAAGAATAAAGAATAAAGCATAGTATCATTATTTAGTAATGAGTAGTTGTAGTGCCTTGTAATCATGTGTTTATCTCAGAATTTGAATTTGAGTGTCCCTTTTACTTGGTACTATGTGAATGCTTGTAATTAACCCTTTGTCATTTTTACCTTACCTCCCAACCCCATCATAACCCATAATAAAGTTCTTCTGATCTATGAGCTCATGTAATTCGAATGAATGATAACTGGTGAATTTGCAAGCCAATGGTGGTGCAATTTGTTAGAGGGAGATTTGAGAGAAACACTTTAACTTTAAAACACTTGAGCGTAAAGAGAGAAATATGTGTGTAGCGCCCCCTTACCATAGGGTATCCACCGGAACGCCCGTAGGTCATTCCGGTACATATCCTACGACAAGAGA
>JANIJH010000223.1:6073411-6095135 GCA_024520975.1 Erythroxylum areolatum
CTATCAATGTCATGGAAAACTTATCTATAATATTTTTAAAATGTTACAAAATTCATGTTTATAACCCTTTAATAATGCTGTGAAAAGCTAATCTGTAATAGTTTAAAAATGTTATAAATAGATAATTAATAAACTCAATAATGACATTTAAACAATCTTATGAAAAAAGCACTTTTAACATTTCAAAACTGTTACAAAATACTTATCTACAACAATTTAAGGATATTAAAAAAAGTTAATATATAACATTTTAAAAATGATACAAATAACTAATTTATAGCATTTATAAAATGTAATATAAACGCATTTATAACTATCAATAAATGTCATATTAAACTCGACAATAAGATGCCAAAACTATTACTAAAGTATCATATCTTTAGTAACATGGGCTGTCATAACATATTCATTAGTGTTACCATTCATATTTAATAGCACTTATCACCTGTTACCGTGTGTTGTTTTTGTTATAGTGTGGGAAACATTAGTGAGGAACAAAAACGTAGCCATGGTAGCAAATGGTTCCACGACAATATTACAATCCCTAATTCCAATTTTTAAGGGGGAAAAATTATCATTTCTGGAGTCTGAAAATGCAGACCATGTTCAAGTCTCAAGAACTTTCGGACTTGGCATAGAAGGGGTTTGAAGATACCAATCCGGAACAACCTAACCAACAGCTAAGGGACAACCGAAAGAAGGATATAAAGGCTTTGTTCCTCATTCAACAAGCTCTTGATGATAGTATTTTCTCTCGAATCGCAGCAGCTAGTACCTCCAAAGGTGCATGGGAAATTCTCAAACAAGAATACCTGGGAGATAAAAAAATAATTACCATAAAATTGCAAGCTCTTCACCGTGATTTTGTGTTGTTGCAATGCATGAAAAAGAGTTTGTGCAAGATTGTCTCTCTAGGCCATCTGGATTTGTCAATTGTATGAAGTCATATGGTGAAAATATGAGTAATGAAACTATTGCGGGCAAGGTTTTAAGGAGCTTAATCTCCAAATTCAATCAAGTAGTTGTTGCCATGAAGGAGACTAAAGACATAACTATTTACACATTTGATGAGTTGATGGGTTTTTTATTAGCACATGAAGATAGGTTGAATAGGTAGTGGAAAAACCGAAGAAAAGGCTTTTCAAGTAAAGGGGGAGTCTTATTCTAAAGGCAAGTCAGAAACTTCAGCAAACAGAGAGTTAGACAATATAGGAGGTAGGGGCCAAGGTAGAGGAGGTTATCGTAGTCGAATTATGGCCGTACAAGAGGACAAGGTCAATTTGCCAGTGAATGTCGCTACTGTAAGAAATATGGACACAAGGAGGTTGACTGTTGGAGTAAACACAAAGATGAATATAAGCATGCCAATCTCAACGAGGCACCACAAAAGGAAAACAATCTATTCATGGCTCACTCTACTATGGATATTGGGACCAATGCTATTTTGTTTATTAACAGTGGTTTCTCCAATCATATGTGTGGTGAGAGGTTGTTGTTCAAGGAACTTAATGAGACGAAGAGATCAGAAGTTTGTCTTGAAGATAACAATCTAGTCAAAATTGAAGGCAAAGGTACGGTTGTTATCAAAACCGCATATGGTAACATAAAACTTCTCCATAATGTGCACTATGTTCCCTCTCTGGTTCATAATCTTTTAAGTGTTGGACAGTTGTTGATTGATGATTAATCTATTATATTTGACAATGATTCTTATAGTATCCATGACAAGAAATTTGGTAGAAAAATTTTTGATGTTCAAATGACTTCAAATAGAATGTTTCCATTGGATGTGTCACTTAGTGTTGAAAGTTGTGCGTTGGTTGTTAAGGAAAGTGCAGAAGCTAAGTTATGGAATTTGAGATATGGTCATTTGAATATCAAAGGATTAAAATTGTTAGACAATAAAGGCATGGTTGTTGGGTTGCCTAAAATTGATAATCTTGGTTTTTGTGAAGGATATGTATAAGGAAAACAAAACAGGTCATCATTTCCTGCAAGTAAGGCTTGGAGGGCCTCAACTTGCCTTGAACTCATACATGCTGATTTGTGTGGTCCCATGTCAGTTGAGTCCTTAAGAGGGAGACAACATTTTTTACTCTTTACCGATAACTATAGTCGTATAAGCTGGGTATTTTTCTTGAGATTCAAATATGAAGCTTTTGAGAATTTCAAGAAATTTAAGTCCTTGGTAGAGAAGCAAAGTGGGTGTCAGATTAAAACACTTCAAATAGACCGAGTGGTGAGTTTATTTCAAATGAATTCAATATTTTTTATGAGGAGAATGACATCCATAGAGAACTCACAACGCCTTATACACTAGAGCAAAATGATGTCGAGAAAGGTAGAAGCATGATGAAGTCAAGAGATATCCCAAAGCATTTTACAGAGGCAGTGGCTACAACTGTGTACATTCTGAATATCTCTCCCACAAAGGTTTTATACAATCAGAATCCATATGAGGCATGGAAAGGTCATAAGCCTAAGGTAATCGACTTACAAATTTTCAGTTGTGTAGCAAATGTTTTGGTTAAATCTTGATCTAAACTTGATGAAAAATCAAAAAAATGTTTTTGTAGGCTAGAGCACTCGATCCAAGGCATATAAGCTATATAACCCTGCGAGTCATAAGGTGATTGTTAGTAGGGATGTCAAATTTAATGAAGAAGCAAGCTGGACATGGGAGAAAAGCAACGAAGTAGGAGCAACAGTACCCCCAGAAGACACTCCTACAATGACAGAGCCACCTAAACTAGTAATTTCAGAAACTCATTCTGGTAACACTAACTCTCCTGCATCTCCAGCTAGTAACTCAGCCTTTTCACTAGGCAGTAATCCTACTTCACACAGCAATAGTAACAGTTCATCGTGAATAAGCTCCTCATCTAGCTCTACATATTATCTCATTCTAAAGCGGTTTCAATCACTAGCTAAAATTTATGAAAACTATAGTTTTGCATTATATGTGACAGAGTCTACATTCTTTGAGGAAGCTGTTGAAAATGAAGAATGGCAAGCAGCAATGATGGAAGAAATAAAGGCAATTAAGCACAATCAAATATGGGAATTGGTTGATTTACCAGAGGGAAAGAATCATATTGGAATGAAGTGGGTGTTCAAAATAAAGCATCATGTAAATGGCAGCATACAGAGGTTCAAAGCAAGGGTCATGGATAAAGGATATACACAACATCAAGGTATTAACTTTGATGAAACATTCTCACCTGTTGCTTGCTTTGAAATGGTGAGAATTCTTCTGTCTTTAACAATTAGATTGAATTTTCCCGTTTATTAATTTGATGTGAAGTCTACATTTTTAAATGGAGAGTTAAAAGAGGAAGTCTATGTATATCAAACTGATGGCTTTGTTGTTAACAGGCAAGAACACAAAGTCTACAAGCTTAGGAAAGCTCTTTATGGGGTAAAACAAACACCACGGGCATGGTATAAATGATTTGACTCATATTTCTTGAAAAATGGATTTGTTAGGAGTGAAAATGAGCCCACATTGTATGTCAAGAAGCATGATAATGGTGAATTCTTAGTTGTCTGCATTTATGTAAATGACATGATTTATATGGGATCTTCTGAAATTTTGATTGTTGAATTAAATCATGCATCCAAAGAGAATTTGAAATGATAGATTTAGGCATTCCTGCAATATTTTGTTGGATTGGAAGTGAAGCAAGATCAAGATGGGGCATTTCTCTCACAAAGAAAATATGCGAAATATCTTCTATTTAGGTTTGGCATGCACAACTGTAAAGTGGTAGCTACACCTATGAATACAAATGAAAAATTATAGCTTGAAGATTGTACAGAAGTTGTTGACCCGAGTTACTACAAAAGCTTGATAGGTGGGTTGAATTATTTGACTCATACTTGACCAGATATTATGTGTTCTATAAGTGTACTATCCAAATATATGTATAATCCTACTGGGTAGCACCTAGGTGCAGTAAAAAGAGTACTACACTAAATAGCTGGAGCCGTTGATTTTGGGCTTTGGTATGCAAAGAAAGCAAATTTCAACTTATTCGAATATAGTGACAGTGACTGAGTAGGATGTGTAGATGATAGAAGAAGCACCTTTGGCCATATTTTCAGCTTAGGATCTGCGGCAATTTCTAGGAGATCAAACAAGCAAGATGTGGTTGTATTATCATCATCGGAAGCATAGTATGTCATTATAATCTTTGCAACATATGAAGCCATTTGGTTAAGAAGGTTATTGGTTGATGTTCATCAAATTCAAAAAAGAGCAACAAAAATATTTTGTGACAATAAGGTAACTATTGCAATGACAAATAATCCATCATTTTATAACCGAACAAAACACATCGATACCATGTATTATTTTATTCGCAATCTCACTACGAAAGGACATATAAATCTGAAGTTCTGTTAGACCAACGAACAATGTCTTGACCAAAGCATTTTTATTAGCCAAACATAATTACTTCTGAAAGAAACTTGGAGTATGCAAATTTGAATAAAGGGGAGTGTTGAATAACGCTTCAAGTGTCATGATTGCCCGATTTCTATGACCTGTTATTAAGTGGTTAATTGTTATCTTTTTCTCTTTTGGAATTTTAGCTGCTATCGATGCTTCCATTAAATAGAGGGCACATTTCCCTTTCTCATTATTTGCTTCCCTTAGGCCTATATATTATGCCTTTTTGTAGCTATTCAGTATGGAGTAGAAAAGGAATTTCTCTCTTGCAACATCACTTTGTTTTCTTCTTATTTTCCGTTTGTTATTTTATTCCCCAACAGTTCCTACCAAGAAAATGGAAGCAAGCAAGCCTGCAAATCCTGAAAGTGGTAAAGCTCGTTACCAACTTGAGGAGACAGGGACTGAGCTTGTCATCAGCTTCCAAGAGAGATTAAGAACATTGATAGACTTAAATGCCTCAGTTGAGGAAGAAGATTAAGGACAAAAACCCTTAATAGGACAGGTTCCAGGGTTTTTAGGCATGGAAAGTGAGCTCAAAAAGTACTTCCGACCTCGTTTCATATCGATGGGTCCTGTCCACTATGACAAGAACCAGCCCAAGCAAGGCCAACAGTTTAAACATCAGCTGGCAAAATGTTTCATTTATCATCATAATTTGAGGCAATACTCCACAGAGATACTATGCAACAATATTCTTGATGAAATCGAAAGTTTCAAGCAATGCTATGATCAACTGAAGCTAGTAAACAAGTTCAATGACCAGGAAATTGCATGGATGTTCTTTGTAGATGGATGTGAATTGATCGAGCTTATTGATTGGTATGTTTTCTACAGGTCGTCTGTGTTCTATAATGTTAAGATATTTTATTTTTACATCTCATTTATTAATTGGAGATATAAGATATTAATTGTAGTTGTGATAGAATCCTACATAATATTAAAGTTTATTATCATATTGTTATTTGAATGGTGTACGGCTGGTTTGTGTGGATATGGTTGTTGTGTGTTTGAACTGAAGGTGATGGTTGCGTGGTTGAAGTGGGACTCTTGGCTGAAGTGGGACTCTAATAACTTGTGTGTATCATGCACCAATCAACTGCAAAAGGATATCTTATGTCAAGGTGGGATAACAAATGTGAGTGAGTGGCAACAGAGTTCATATGTGTGTGTGTGTGGATTATAGTTGGAGAGTGTTAATTTCCTATAGAACAAATATTGCGGTATTGCATATGTCACGACAGTGAGCTGAACAATGCATGTTGAGTGAAAGATGTTACGGTGAAGATTGGGTTGGCTATGGTGTAGTGGATTTGTGTGTTACTTTTTCCAGATGTCTTGATCTAGGTTTGTGAGTTGTTTATATGAGAGAAACACAGTGGGTCTTCATCTATTTTCTATACTTGATATTCTGGGTTTGTGCGTGAAAAATATACATGATGTATATAGTATTCCATATGGTTTCATTGAAGCTATTAAAATTGGGATGGATCGTTTCAATTGAAGGATTATTTTGAGAAGCTGAAATCATAGGGAAGTCTCTCTTTTATCTCAAGTATATTGTTGTTCAGTTCTTAGTTGATTAAGTACTTGAGTTGTTTTTATTAATTGTTGTTTAAGTGACAGTAGTTATAAAAAATCCTCTGACGAGGTTAACATGAGTCGGTTATATGATTGGGTGTGAAATTCTTTCACGAAAAGTGATGTTAAAGATAGTGTCATCGGTTGAGTGATGTCGACTCAGTAAAACCTTGGGTAAATCTATTGTATTTTAGTGAAAGTTATTAAGCTGGTTGAGGGCCCCGTAAATGTAGGCAAGGTATAACAAACTACATTACTAAATTTTCGGTGTTGATTTATTTTTTATTCTCTTAATTTTTCTGATTTTTTTTGTTTGCTAGAAATGAATCAGAAAGTTTGCGAAACTACTACGATATCATAACAAGGTCATTGATTCAGAACTTGGTCGCAAGTTGGTGTGGATCTTAGTTTTGCAAACATGGCTAAAAGAGAGGGTGCATCAATCACTAGACCACCACTATTGGACGGCTTTAACTATCATACATGGAAATCACATATGAGAGTCTTCATCCAAGCTCATGGTATAAAAGCTTGGCATTTGATAGTATATGGGTGGACGCATCTGATGATTACTGAAAATAAAGGACAGGCAGTTAAAAAAGATCCATCTGAATGGACAAAAGCTGAAGAAGAAAATGTACTTGGAAACTCACGAGCAATGCATGCAATTTTTAGTGTTGTTGATTAAGGACGCTTCGTAATGATATCAGCCTGTGAATCGGCTAAGAAACCGTGGGATGCTTTGCAGACTATTTATGAAGGGTCCAAATCTGTGATAGCATCAAAACTACAAATATTAGTTGTGAGGTTTGAAGAAATAAAGATGAATGAAAATGAGACTATTAGGGACTTTCATGAAAGATTGTGCAACATAGTGAATTAGGCACACCAACTTGGGAAAAAAATGTTCTAATATGAAACTAGTCAAGAAGACATTGAGATCACTACCTCCAAGATTTATTCTGAAATTGCAGCAATCTAGGAGGCTCATGACATCAATCACTTGTCATTGGAGAAGGTAATTGGAATTCTTACAAATCTCGAAATGAAGTTGTTGAGGGAAAATCGAGAGAAGAAGAAAGAATTAACATTGCAAGTCGAGATTGGTAAAGTTGTTAATGACTTAAAAGATGAATCCAATGAAAATGAAGATATAGAGCTATTAACAAAAAAGTTCAGTAAGTGGCTGAGAGAGTAAAAAAGGACGGACTCGAGTTTAGGCAAAATGGCAGGAGCTCATTGAACAACAACTTCAAACAACAAGTCAAAACTCAAAAGAGAGAAAGAAAGGTAGAAAGAATTCGATGTCATTAGTGTCAAGGCTTCAAACATGTTCAAGTGGAGTGTGCCACCATCTTGAAGAAGAGAAAAGGGAAATCCTATACGAGCACTTAGAGTGATAACGAATTCAGAAGTGAAGAAGAAGCTATGAATAGTACTGCATTAGTTACTTTGTACAGTAAAATTCTAGTTACTTGTTAAAAGTAACCGAGAAGGAAGTAACTGAAGACAAAAAAGTGTGTAAATCGGGAAATTTTGGGGAAAACGTAGACAGTTTAGCTCAAAGCTCAATCTTAAATTATGACAGTGATGACAGTCCTTCAGATGATAAAAAGGAAGGTATTTATGAAGCCTATAAGTTTATGTATGGTAAATGGGTTCAAACGTGTAGAAAGAATGAAAGATTGAAGGAAAAGAAGAATGAAAGATTGAAGGAAGAGATTCTCTCCATGAAGAACACCATCCAAGAGTTAGAAAGAAATTGATGTTGGCGTCAAATTAACTTAGTGAAGCTAGAATGAAATTGGTGAGTACTGAAAAGGGATTAAGAATGTTGTCGTGCTTTTTGGCATCTTTTTATCCCAAGGGGGAGAAATTTGGATGATTGGATAATTGTAATGTTCTTTGGAACTTGATATTTGATTAAGGGGGAGTTTTTTTCATCTCATGTGGATTGTGCATTTGATATTTATATGTCCAATTATCTCCTTTAGGGGGAGTTTCAAATATGTGACAAATAATGCCAAAAAGGGGAAGATTATTAAGATATTTTGTTTTGGCATCTCATTTATTAATTGGACATATAAGATATTGATTGTAGTTATGATAGAATCCTACATAATATTGAAGTCTATTGTCATGTTGGTATTTGAATGGTGTACGACTGGATTGTGTGGATATGGTTGTTGCGTATTTGAACTGAAGGTGATGGTTGCGTGGTTGAAGTGGGACTCTAATAGCTTGTATGTATCATGCACTAATCAACTGCAAAAGGACATCTTAAGTCAAGAAAGGATAATGAACGTGAGTGTGCGGCAACAAAGTTTATGTGTGTGGGTGGATTAGGGTTGGAGAGTGTTAATTGCCCATAGAACAAATGCTGTGGTATTGCATATACCACGGCAGTGAGCCGAACAACGCATGTTGAGTGAAAGATGTTACGGTGAAGATTGGGTTGGCTATGATACAGTGGATTTGTGTGTTACTTTTTCCAAACGTCTTTATCTGGGGTTGTGAGTTGCTTTTGTGAGAGAAACACCATGGGTCCTCATTTATTTTCTATACTTGATATTCTGGGTTTGTGCGTGAAAAATATACATGATGTATAGAGTATTCCATATGGTTTAATTGAAGTTGTTGAAGTTAGGATGGATCGCTTCAATTGAGGGATTATTTCGAGAATCTGAAATCATAGGAAAGTCTCTCTTTTATCTCAACAATATTGTTGTTCAATTATTAGTTGATTAAGTACTTAAGTTGTTTTTATTAATTGTTGTTTGAGTGATAGCAATTAGAAAAATCCTCTGACGAGGTTAACACGAGTCGGTCATGTTATTGGGTTTGAAATTCTTTCATGGGGAATGAGATTGAGAGATAGTGTCAAAGGTTGAATGGTGTAGGTTCAGTAAATCCTTCGGTAAATCTATTGTACTTCAGTGAAATTTATTAAGTTGGATGAGGGCTCCACAGATATAGATAAGGTGTGCTGAACTACGTTACCAAATTTTCGATATTAATTTATTTTTGGTTCTTTTAATTTTTATGATTTTTTTTTGCTAAAAACGAATCGGAAAGTTTGCAAAACTACTACGCCCTTCAGTTTTTCATATAATATGAACCTTGCTGATGATCAAATAGAGCTTGTTGTGATAGATTTGATGCTAGTAGATAACCAGCTTCCCATGGGAGTCCTGAAGTTGGTTATGGGATCTCGTGCGAGTGGAGGGTTCTCGAGGATGTCAATCTGTTGGTTCGTTAAAGAAATCATCGAAATGATAAACTTTGAAGGATAGTCAAAGGATGAAAAAGTAGACAGTACGACAGACCAGAGTTTTAACGAGGCAAATCATCTGTTTGAGCTCATTTGGATGAACTTCGTCAAAAAGGTTTGTTAAAACTGCAAAAGACCACTATTTAAAACCTCTTTTTTTATTGTTGTAAGAAGTAATTCAACAAAAGCTCTCTCTTTTTTAAGTATAGTAGCATTAATGGGGTCACATAAACCTTTTTGCAGGAAAAAGATTGTCGTTCTTATACTACTGTAGCAACTTCTCAACATTTTCACGATGTTAAGGATTTTCCTAGAATTGAGGCTACTTCACATTTTCGCGATGGTAAGGATCTTCAGGCAACAAGAATCATATTGGAGTTAAACAATTCTAGTAGCTCTCTGCATGATACATATTTTTTTGTAAGCTGAAGATTCCTAGCTTTAGTGTTAGTGAACAACGAAAGTTTCTTGTATTCAACTTAATAGCATTCGAAATGCATCTAAATTTCGAAAAAGACTAGGTAGTCATATCTTATATAAGCTTTCTCAATTCACTCATAGTGACTAAAGAAGATGTTATAGAGATGCGGAAGGCAAAAATACTCTTTAACTCTCTTCCGAATGATCAAGAAAGTCTGAACGATCGAGAAGTGATAAAAACCTTTCATTAGCTCACTTCAATCTTGTAAACTTATCCTGACATTTTCTATGATACCAAACAGGAACTTACGAAGTACTTCAATGACAAGAAGCGCATCAAAACTGTGAAATGGATGAATGAAGCATTGGAGGTCTTCCTTTGAAACAAGACTGATACAGAATGTTAATTTTACAGATAAACTAAAGTGTAGAAAAGTAAAGATCACACAAAATTTTTACTTGGTTCAATATCTTCAATGCTGTCTACATCCAAGGTTCCCGCTGATATGATTTTTCACTAATATGAAGAAGAAGATGAGAACTTGTACAAAGATTGAGTGTTTTAGAAATACTTTTATAGGTGAAGAAGATGATAGCTTTTGGATGATCCTGCATGGATCAGATATATACCATGTGCCTTTCACGTGAGTTACTAAAACTTCTACTTCTGGTCTGCATATTTTCTTGTTTGAAGCTACGTTTTATTTGAAGCTTCTAACTTATTGCAAACGATTGTGTATTGAGTTCATATGCTTAAATTTATTCACGTGTCTCATGTGTAGGTGTTTTGAACCTTCTGTTGTTTCTGACATAGAGAGAACATTTGAGAGCATCTTCTCTCTTCGACCTTAAGACATTTCTTCATGTTTCTTCTTCGAATCTTCAATTTCCTTCGGTGTTAGTTGCATCTGAGTATGGATTGTTGGAGTAATTGTGATTTACATCACATTATTCCCTCCTACTCCATCAATCTTCGCTCAGATCTAAAAACCCGAGAGTGATTTTGAAATCTAAAACCCTAATTTTCTCCACACCAGTGAGATCCAATGGATCTACCTTTAGAGTCAAGGGGCTTCATTAATTTGTAAGTATTCCTTACAGAAAATGAATTTATTTCGAGTTAAAACCTTTGTCCCAAAATCTGATGGATTTCTATCTCTTGTTATTTTCTCCAGATTAAAGATCCCCTTTGCGATTTGGTCTCTGACAAAGTGTAATCACACATCTATGTGATTCTCATGATGAACTGGATCTCGACTAAGGTATAACACACTCTGACTATCCGTATATAATACTAGTGTTGTGATGTTTGTGCTGATTTCTTTTGGTATACCGGATAGCCATGTTAGCTCCTTTACTCCTTTAGTGATAGCATAATACTCTGCTTCTGTGGTTGATAAACTCACTACTGATTATTGTTGTGATTTCCAATTGATTGTGTTTGCTGATAATGTGAAAATGTATGATGATATAGACTTTCTTGTGTCCTTATCTACTGCATAATCTGCATCCACATAACCACATAAAAAGAAGTAATTGCATTTAGTTAGTTCTGTTTTAGAGAAACATAGATCGTAGTTAATTGCTCCAGATATGTATCTGAGAACACTCTTGAGCCCTTGCCAGTGTTCTAAACCTGAATTGGCCATAAATTTACTTAGGATACTAATGGAATAGCATAAGGTACATGATACTTCCAACACCTACATCATAGGAATAGTGAGCCATTGCTCTCTTTTCATCCTCAGTCTTAGAACTCTTGTCAGATACCATCTGTAGGTGAGATCCTAGGGGTATTGAACTAGGTTTAGCTTGATCCGTATTGAATTGAGCTAAGACCTTTCTTATGTAATTCCTTTGAACAAGCTAAAGCTTTCCTTTCCTCCTATTTCTGATTATTTGCATTCCTAGAAGCTTCTGAGCTTCTCCTAGGTCTTTCATTTCAAAATGAAGGCATAAATCATACTTTACTTCTTGATTTCTATTCAAGTCCTTCCTTGTGATGATTAGGTCATCTACATAGACCAACATAAAGACTACTTTAGTCATTCCTAGATCCTTAAAGTATAGGCAGTAATCATATGAACTTCTAATGAAGTTCATACTAGCAGCAACCTCATGAAACTTCTTGTTCCATTGTCTAGGTGCTTGTTTAAGACTATATAGGGATTTTGTAATAGGCAGACATGATCTAGCTTGTTTTTGTCCTCAAAATCGACTGGTTGCTTCATGTAGATTGTCTCCTTAAGCTTTCCATATAGGAAGGTTGTCTTGACATCCATTAGATGGATTTTCCAGTCATAAAGTTTAGCTAGAACTAGAATAAGCTTAATTGTTTTGAATTTGAATACTGGAGAGAATATATCCTTATAGTCAATCTCTTCCTTCTGTTTAAACTCTTTAGCTACAAGCCTAGCCTTGTAAATCCTAGGTTCTGCTTCTGTCACTCCTTCTTTTAATTTGTACAACCATTTGTTCTCAATTAGTTTGGCCTTAGGAGGTCTAGGGACCAAAGTCCAAGTCATGTTCTTCATCAGTGAAGAATATTCTTTCTCACAAGCTACTTTCCATTGTTTTGCATCTTTGCTTCTCATGGCTTCTTCATAAGTTTCAGGAGCCTTATTTTCTATAGTTTCAGCCGTAAAGCATACAAATTCAACCATATTTGAGTCAAAGTACCTTTTATTAGGGAATTTTTGTCTTGGCTGCCTATCCCTTATGAGTTGATAGTCTTGTAGGTTTCCTTGTACATCATCCGAAGTTAGGTGTGGGATGTCTTCTTCACCCACACCTTCAGCCTCTTCTATCCTTTGTTCATGATGTGTAGTGCCTTACATAGGCTCCACATCAATAGGCTGTGAAGTGCCACCTTCTTCAGTTTCTGGTGGCACATAGAAAAGGGCTTATTGGTTTTGTGAACCTAATTGCTCTTGAATTTTCCTTTGGGAGTCTGAATTTAAGGAGTTCTTGTTCAGCAGAGGGAATTCATCTTCCTTAAAGATGACATCTCTGCTTATGAAAGTTTTTTGGCCTCCCTTTTAGAGTAGTAAGATCTTGTGTCCTTTAACCCCCTCTGGATAGCCTAGGAAAACTCCTTTGATTGCTCTTGGCTCCAATTTTCCTTCTTTTTGATGTGCATAAGCTGCACATCCAAAAGTCCTCAGGTGAGTAACGTTAGGTTTCTTACAATTCTAATCTTCTTGTGGAGTTTTGTAATCATTAGTAGAGGTAGGGAGCTTATTAACTAGGTAGGCTGTTGTCCTAATTGCTTATCCCCGTAGAGAATGTGAGCAACCCGAAAAGAGAAGCATGCACCTTGTCTTTTCTAGGAGAGTCCTATTGATTCTCTCAGCAACTCCATTCTGCTGAGGTGTTGCTCTCACTATTTTATGCCTTAGGATTCTTTTTTTGCTGCAATAGTCCTCAAATTCTTTATTGCAATATTCTAATCCATTATCAGTCCTTAGGCATCTTAACTTCTTCCCAGTTTGATTTTCCATAAGTGTATGCCATCTTATGAAATTCTCTAGTCATTCATCCTTTCTCTTTATTGGATATACCCAACACTTTTTAGATTTGTCATCGATAATAGACATAAAATATAAATTCCCTCCTACAGTAGGTACTTAAGCTGGCCCCCAGAGATCACTATAAGTATATTCCATAATCTCTGTGGCCCTTTGTACTCCCTTTTGGAAACTGAATCTGTGATGCTTTCTAAGCACACATGATTCACAAAATTCCAACTTCTATAGTTTTTGATCAGGGATTAATCCTTGTTTAAAAAGGTGGAACAAACTTTTGTTCCCTCCATGACCTAACCTTGCATGCCATTTCTTGGTTGGTTCATCATTTCCCTTCTTATCAACTTGATTAACGTTAGTTAAGCCTACAATATAGTACATTCCACCCCTTTCAATTCCTCTAATAATAACTCTATCATCCTTTAGGATTTCTTTGAGTCCATCTTTTGATATGATTTGAAATCCTTGCTTATCAAACAAGCTTTCAGAAATCAAATTTCTTCTTATTCCTGGCATAAATCTGACATTTGTAAAGGTCCTTCTCTTTCCATCAAACATATTGATGGAAACACTTCTAATCCCCTATATCCTTTGCTTCCCAGAATTTGCCATTTTAACCTTGGCAATGACTAGTTCAAATGTAATGAACCAGTCTCTATGTGGTGTCACATGCATTGTACACCCTAAGTCAAAAATCCATTCTCTGCTCAGGTCTTCACTGTCTTCAGTGATAGCCAGAATTTCATCACGATTTGAATCTTCTAGTTTTTCTACATTTCTTGCATCTCCATTTTCTGCAGCCTTGTCCCTCTTCTTCTTTCTGCAATCCCTTGCAAAATGTCCTTCCTTATCACAATAAAAGTAATTCTTTCCTTTTCCCTTCTTCTTCTTTTCCTCACCTTTCTTGGTGTTTTTTTTTCCTTTCCACTTCCCTTCTGCCACTTTCCTTTGTTGCTAAAATGCCTCAATCATTTTTGCATATTCTTATTCAATCACATTCCCATATGATTGGAACTTAGTCCAGCATTCAACTTTAAGTTGAGAATCACATTTTCACTTACATGCAAATGCCCATTCAAAACACATTTATCATCAAATTATGTACACCTAGTTCATCTCATTCACATACAAGTAACACTTCAATATCCCAATCAATTCATCACATCATCGGACCTTCTGCTCGGAAACCAACACAATCAATCACATTCATATAATCACTCAATAGTCAATCAATACAAAAATTCAAACAAAACAAACAATGAAATAAGACCATCTAGGTCTACTCACAGTACGCTCCAAATTAGCATTTGCTTCCTTGATCTAGAAGCATTTGGATACGGACGTTTGTCCTGCACATCGTAATTATGCAAAACACACGTTGCACACACTTTAATAACTTTGCACAATTATAAGCATTCATTTATGCACATATGTATATATGGAATACGTACAATGCATGTTCATGACAATCCTGGGCTCTTTCCATTATTATCATCACATTATCAGTCTTTTTCAAATTAAAACTCATCTAAGTATAATTTATACTTAGGTTTATGCCTCACTAAAACCATTAAAATCTCTATTCCCTTCCCATTGACTCACTTCAGATTTTTCCAAGTAACACTTTCGGGTCTACTGTTCAAATTCAATTAGAAAGCTAAACTAATGTAATTTGGTCATACTCTCTTCTAGAAATGTGTTCCTCTATGTCTTATGTTTCTATTGACACCAAAATCACTCAATTTGGTTCAGTATTTTAAAAGTTACACTCCAAATATTTTCAGACTGCTTTTATTCTAAGACAGTACCCTATACTCAAATTCCACCCAAAAATTAAAATTCATTGAATCCGATTCAAAATTTAATTTCTTCAGATCATTTGTATCCCTGTGTCTCTAGTTTACTCCAAATCAAGAATCAGTCCATTTAGATAACTATAGAAAAATATATGCCTAAAATACTGAACCATGTTCAGCGTAGACAAAAGTTCGTTGTGAGTTTCTCCTCAAAAGAGGAATTCTCACCACATTTTCACAAGTTTGCCACGGAGAACTTTACCCAAAAGAAATCTTGCTAGTCTTCAAGTTTCACCGTGGCAAATCTAAAAGTTTTCCACGGTGAACTTCCACAAACACAAACCCAATTTTTCAACTTCAGTTCAGATTTTGATACTTCTCTACCCAAAATTTATTTTCGACTACTTCATAACAACATATGAATTATGACTAATCAAGCATATGCAAAACCAAGACATTTACATCAATTTTCATCACCCATGACACATACATAACATTGCATAATCAAATCCTCAATCTTAATCTACTCATCATTCTAGCTTCATTTAACCATACCCATGATATTTAAAACATAACTTACTTGATTTAGCTTCAAATTCTTCAAACTCTTCAAGATCTCACTTAACCCTAGCGTCCCTCTCTTACACGTGCATCATCTTTTTGAAGGAGGTAAGGATAAGTTTTCTTGTGGCAAAGAGGAAGAAAATAGCAAATATGCCAGTAGCACATGAAGGAAAGCGTGATCTCTTGAGTTGAGGTGGTAGAGATTGAAGAAAACAAAAATGGTGAAGAAAGAAGAAGAGAACCACGAAGAGGAAGATGGAGAGAGCAAAAAGGAAAGAACACCAAATGGACTGTTAATGAAAAGCAACATGGAAGACCAAAACAAAAGGGTTTAAAAACCTAGTGGACTTAAGGCATTGTTTGGCAAGTGACTTATGTCACTTACCACATCTCCAATTCTTATAGCCTAAGTCCAATTTCTATTTTAATTATCTCTCAATTTTCAATGACACTTATCAATAAATCCTAAAGTCATTTATCAAATTTTCTGTTTCCATTTGACAGTAAATTCTAATACCATTTATCATTTGTTTTGTCACTTGGCATTTTTTTCCTAGTCCAAAAATTTCTCCAAAATTTCAGAAAATTTTCTTAAAATTTTCCAAAAATTCTAAATCAACAAATATACCCTCGAAATCAATTTTCAATACAATCTAACCATAATTCTCAATAAAATCACATCTATAGATCAATTATACCCGATAATTGTCAATGAATGCATTTACAATCGTTTTTATATGCAATTTTTACTATTCACATTTATGTGCATATCATGTAATTTATGAGCAAAAAAATGTGTTTCCTAATTTCTCCGTAATCTCTCACATTTACAATTTTAGTCTTAAGATGGGTAATGGGATGTTACAGTAATATTCTAATCCATTTTCAGTCCTTAGACATCTTAACTTCTTCCCAGTCTGATTTTCCATAAATGTATGCCATCTTATGAAATTTTCTAGTGCTTAATCTTTCCTCTTCATTGGATAAACCTAACATTTTCTGGATTTGTCATCAATAATAGTCATGAAGTATAGATTCCCTCCTGCTGTAGGTACTTGAGCTGGCCCCCAGAGATCACTATAAGCATATTCCATGATCTCTGTGGCCCTCTAAGCTCCTTTTTGGAAACTAGATTTGTGATGCTTTCGAAGAACACATGATTCACAGAATTTCAACTTCTGTAGGTTTTGATTAGGGATTAATCCTTATTTACAGAGGTGAACAAATTTTTGTTCCCTGCATGACCTAACCTTGCATGTCTTTGCTTGGTTGGTTCATCATTAACTTGATTAACTTCAGTTGAGCCTATAACATAGTACAGCCCACCCATTTCAATTCTCCTAATGATGACTCTTCTAGCCTTTAGAATTTCTCTGAGTCCATCTTTTGATCTGATATGAAACCCTTGCTTATCAAACAAGCTTTCAGAAATCAGATTTCTCCTTATTCCAGGCACAAATATGACATTGCTTAGGATCCTTCTCTTTCCATCAAACATATTGATGGAAATACTTCCAATCCCCTCTATCCTTTGCTGCCTAGAATCTGCCATTTTAACCTTGACAGTGACTGGTTCAAATGTAGTGAACCAGTCTCTATGTGGTGTCACATGCATTGTATAACCTGAGTCAAAAATCCATTCACTACTTAGGTCTTCACTGTCCTCAGTAATGGCTAGAATCTCATCACCGCTTCAATCTTCTAGTTTTTCTACATTTCCTGCATCTCTACTTTTTACAACCTTGTCCCTTTTCTTCTTTCTGCAGTCCCTTGCAAAATGTCCCTCCTTATCATAATAAAAGCACTTCTTTCTTTTTTCCTTTTTCTTCTTTTCGTCACCTTCCTTGGTGTGCTTATCCTTTCCACTTCCCTTCTACCACTTTCCTTTCTTTCTAATTTTCTTGTGAGACTTTTTGTCATGATTATTTTCTACAAACGTTACTTCTGCCTCTTTCTTAAATGGATTAACATCTACTATTTCTTCCATCAGTTAGTATAGTACCTTCTTCACAGTGAGGGATTCTCCACTAGCATGCTTAATTATCTTCTTGAATGCATTGAATTCAGAAGGTAAAGCCTTTAGAATTACTACAGCTTGATGCTCTTCAAATATCTTTCCATCTGTAGCTTCTAAGTCTTGAACTAACTTAAAGAAATAGTCTAAATTGTCATCTAAAGAGACAGAGGTATTCATCTTGTAGTTAGCAAGATTGTGGAGAAGTGTCATCTTGTTAGGAAGACACCTCTTTACATAAATTTCATCAAGTTTGATCTATAGCTTCTTTGCAATGTTACAATTCTACACTTTTCTTATCACTATTGGTGATAAGTGAAGCATTAACTTGTAGTATGCAAGTCTTTACATTTTAAGTCTCTGTACTGGATCAGTCTCAAGATCATACAAATCTTCAATAGCCCCTTAGCAATCATAGGACTCAAGAAGAGTTTGCATCTGAAGTTTCTAGATGGTAAAGTCTTCTTTTCCAATAAATACATCCATTTCTTTTCCTACCATTGTGACTGTAGTTTAAAGAAACAAAGGACTTTTACTTACAGAAAATTCTTAATGATCTTTGTGCTATCTGTAGTCAATAAAATGCCCCATAAGGTTTCCAAATGCTCTGATACCACTTCTGTTAGGATAGATGTGTTGCACTATTGTTCTTTTTAGTAAAGATTGATAAAGAAGTTATTTTTGCAGATAATATGAAATGTAGAAAAGTAAAGAACTCAAAGATTTTTACTTGGTTTGATAGTTTTCAATGATATCTACATCTAAGGTTCCCACTGATGTGGTTTCCACTAGTATGAAGAAGAAGATGAGAACTTATATAGAGATTGAGTGTTTTAGAAACATTGACAAAGAGTCTTCAAAACTCTCCTAATACTCACAGGTAAGTACTCTAGCACTCTGTGATATTTTTCTCACTCTATTCTTATACTCACAGATAATTGAATACAATGAAATGTGAAAATGCAATGTTTGTATCTCTTACATCTGATGATTGTATCCTCTTCATTTTATATTTGTTTCATGCATGCAGAGGCTTTCGGATGAGACTTTACTGTATCAGAGCAGGGTCATGTGCCTCCCACATGAGTTACTAATTCTCCTACTTCTGGTCTACGTATTATATGGTTTGAAGTTGCATTTTGTAATTGACGCTTCTGATGTATTAATATGACAGAGTATTGATCTTATGCTTCAGACTTGAGTGTGTCACGTGAATGTATCTTAAGCCTTTGTCTCATTTTTGTATTTGACAGACAAGAACCTTTGAGAGCTTTTCTTTCTTTCTGTCTTCGATGTCTTCAGACATTTCTTCTTCGATTCTTCTTAATTCTCTTGTGTTTGTTGTTTATGAGTGTTGATTGCTGGAGTAATTGTGATTTCCATCACATTATGTTTTAAATGTATTAGTAAATAAAAGAAAATGAGAAAGTAAGGTCTAAAGAATTGAGATTAGCTCCCGAGTGAGAGAAACAAAAAAATCACGTCCTTGGTGAGGAAAGAGAGCCAACTATAATGGGAAACATTAGTGAGGAAAAAAAAAACACAGCCATGGCAGCAAATGGTTCTACAACAATATTACAGTCCCTAATTCCAATTTTTAAGGGGCAAAATTAACATTTCTAGAGTCTAAAAATGCAAACCATGTTTAAGTCTCAAGAACTTTGAAACTTGGTGAAGAAGGGGTTTGAAGATCTCTTGATTTTGGACAAGACGATCTTCTTGTAGTGTTCACACCAGCATAAGTAGTTAATAAATAGCATAGTTAATTGGTTTAATTTGAGGTCAACTTCTATCCTTCCCAAGTCAGCATTTCTTCTTTTGCATCTTATTATGTATTATATATTGAATACAAAGTCATTTTTAAGTATAAATTACCGGAATACAAAGTCATTGTTAATTATAAATGACTCGATTGCATCGGGAAGCAATAAACAAGGGACGATGCAACCTCGATCATTACGTTATAGACGGGTCAAAGATCATTGACTTCAAACTTTCGTATAAATTTATAACGTTTAGGCCTGAGCCACGTTGTTCTGAATTTGAACATTAAATCTAAGAAAAAAGAACTCTCTGAGAAGGAGATCTTTTTTAGCCTAGTGGAATAAATTTATAAGAACTTGCATAACTTTATCTAAAAGATGACTATGAAGATCAACTAATATTTTGTAACATCTATGACTTTATTTTGCACGCAAATCAACTGTATAAAACCAGCAAAAGGGGTAGATTAAAGTGTATTGACTTCGTAGTTTGTTCAGTCTATCATTATCATCTGCAAGTTGACAAATAACGATTAACAAAATCTTCCAACGGATCAGCGTAGAACAATGTTTTTAGCAGTGTAAACCTAATCAGTACCTATTCTCCACTTTCTTTAAGCTTAAATTAAAGAAGGATAATATAATACTGTCACGGGGTCATGCTAACGGAACTTTGTGTGAATTTGTCTTTCCAAGGAATATAATTGAAGGATGACGTCAACACGGTAGTAGCCAGTGACTCTTGAAGAAGTGCTCCGCTGCTTCAACACCTCGACTCTGTCCATCCTCAAAATTCATCCTCGTTAAAACATGGTGGAACTTTGGGCAACATGTTTTAGACTCTCTGAACCACACAACAACTATCTCAGAAGTCGTCTCGTCGTAATAATTTTCTACAATCGCATTTACTTTGTACAACAATTGCATTATTCTATTTATATTTTTTTGTAATATTTCATTCATTTATTTTTTAAGTCTTATTTATTAGATAAATAGATGCAGAGTAAGTATAAACTAATAGAAACAGACTTTTAGTATAAATTCACATATCCATTATGTAGATTTTACACTAGTGTAGTTTAATTGAAGACACTGCTCGCTGAGAGCTTTCAATGTAAAACTAGCGTTATAGAGAATTTTCACGTCAGAAGAAGTCTCGTCCTAATAATCTTCTAGACAATCGCATTTATACTTTGTACACCATGTGAAACACACAGCAACTATTGATATTTATAGGATTGGTAACAGCCAGCTAATCTAAATCAAAAAAAAAAAAAGTCTCGACTTGGTTAAAAGTCAAATTGAGCACCAAGTTTTAGACTCTCTGCACCACACAACAACTATCTCATGATTAGGAGGATTGACATTCATAGGATTGGTAACAGCCAGCTAATCTAACTCAAAAAAAATTTAGTCTCGACTTGGTTAAAAGTCAAATTGGGCTGGACTATAAAACCCGAATTTGGTAGATTAACCTCATCTCTTGGCATAAGGAGATTGATTAGTGATAAGTATTGAATAATTCATTAATTGATTACTCAATTTATGTATAAAAATATTTTAAAAGTAAGTTAATCATGTTTTTTTATTATAAGATAAGTATAAATAACATTCATCAAATATTCTTATCGTCACTTATATAATAAAAAAAAGATTTATTAGAGTGATTCTCACCTCATTAGTAAAAATAATTTGCAAAACAAAACTTTTTGTGTATTGCGACTTCTCGCAGTCTTCGCCAGGCTGTCCCACCAAGCTTGTACGTTCTTTCGCAGCGACATGATTAAAGAAGACATTCATAATTTCAATATTGGCAAGTTGAAAAAAAAAAGAAAGAAAGTGCTCAATCTTCATAGTTTAAGCCAAATGAATCTTTATACTAGCACCAGTCTCATTTGCATGTCTACAACTGAATGGGAGGAGAAGAATCAAAAGATGGAGATGTTGGGAAATCGGGTCGGGATCGGATCCGAACCGTAGCGGAATAATCACGAAATTTTTTTCGTGATTTTTGATTTCCCGAAAACCAAGATCTATTTATTCTATAAAATGATTAACACGAATCATAATAAAGCAGAATTTAATTCGTACCTTATTCCGAAGCTTGATCTTTATCTTGATGCATCCCTCGAACCGTTTCTGAAACCGATCCGTCTCAACCACCGTAGTTGCACAAGTGTCCGGCCTCTAACAGTATCCACATAATGAGTTGAGAGAACTCTGTAACTTTTACAGAGAGGGTTAAGCATGTAGTGCTAGCTACATAGAACTTAAGCCTATTTATAATAAGCTTTGGACATTTTAATAATTTAATTAAAATTAAATACTAATTTCAATTAAA
>JANIJH010000223.1:6097080-6146304 GCA_024520975.1 Erythroxylum areolatum
AAATTAATTGTCATTATTATTTATTATTAAGATTTTTTAAAACATGGTTGATGTAAACAGTAAACTAGTAAAGTATACAGTACAGTTGTATAATATATCAATATAGATTATTTTGCAATTTTTAAAAAGTTTAGGGACTATTTTATAAATTTAAAAATTATCCCGAAACGGTACCCGGTACTCGATACCGACCGGTATTGGTACAATTCCGTTCCAGAGTCCAATCCAATACTAACCTTGGTACGGTATTCATAACATTGATATAGTGGCATTAGTGGGGTCCTGTAAACCTTTTGCAGGAAAAAGCCCATACTATTGGGGCAACTTCTGGACATGTTCCCGGTGTTAAGGATCTTCCTAGAATTGAGGCTACTCCACATTTTCGCGGTGTTAAGGATCTTCAGGCAGCACGAATCATATTGGAACCGAACAATTCTAGTGACTCTCTACGTGATACATATTTTTTTGTGTAAGCTGAAGATTCCTAGCTTTAGTGTTAGTGAACAATGGAAGTTTCTCGTCTTCAACTTAATAGCATTCGAAATGCATCCAAATTTTGAGGAGGACTGGGTAATCATATCTTATATAAGCTTTCTCAATTCACTCATAGTGATTAAAGAAGATGTTGCAGAGTTGCGAGAAGGCAGAAATACTCTTCAACTCTCTTCCGAACGATCAAGAAAGTCTGAACAATCGAGAAGTCATAAAAACCTTTCGCGAGCTCACTTCAATCTTGTAAACTTATCTTGACATCTTCATGATACCAATCAGGACGAAGTACTTCAATGACAAGAAGCAAATGAAAACTGAGAAATGGATAAATGAAGCACTGGAGATCTATTTCGGAAGTCCGTGGACTACAATAGCTATTATTTTTGCTACTTTTCTTCTAATCCTGACAATTATTTAGACCATATTCTCAATTTTAGCGTATTAACGAAGAGAATTTGGGATTTCATTTCAGAAAAATTTAATGCAAACTGCACTGAATGGGTAACTTTTATTTTCAATGCCAGTCTCAATTTGAGAAAGAACGGCTAATATAACCGTTGATGTAATGCTCTAGATGGCATGTTCTTGTATCTTTTTATTGACCCTTGTTCCAAATGTTTTAGCAAATTAAAAAGAACGATGTCTATTGAGTTTGATTCCAGAATTGGCTTATGACCTTCAAGCATAGCATATACATATACATAAAAGATGCAATCAATATCCAACCTTTAGAGTTCCAAAAGAAGGAAACCTCATGGATTCATTGCTGAAACACGATGAAGACGTGTAAGTTCAATGTTTGGAAATCAATGAATATAAGAACAATTTCTCCATCAGAAGGCAGATTGAGTTCCCGAAATCGCCAGCCAGATGAAAAATAGCCAATCCAATATGATATTGCACTAAAGATGTAGGTTTTAAACATATAAAGAAAACCACAATTGTACTGTCATCTAGTCTCTATCCTTTATTAAGTTGTTGATCATGCTTACTAAAGGAAGAGTTCCCTTTGCCATAATCTCTATCCTAGAAGTATTAGAAGCATGTGCAAACAAAGAAAGCCCAAAAACTATAAGCTCCGGGAGAAACAGTCGGGATGACAGAAATCCGTGCCAATAATGAGGTTCCAAATCAAAAAATGCGTCAAAAAATCTTCTTGTTGCCGCTAAATCCAGCTTCAGCAGAATATCCATGCCAAAACAGAAGAACTCCCTTTGCCTCCTCCTTTCTTTGGGCCATAAATCTCTCCATACTTGTGCAGACAATTCATTTCCTATGAGGCTACGATTAGAGCCGAGGTATCGAACAAGAGAATTAGCTACAATCGGAGCCGCTGCAAGAGTTCTTGCAACCATATACCCAGTTGAAGGATGCACCATCCCGGCTGTACCACCAATTCCAAGAACCCTTTGAGGGAACACTGGAAGAGGTCCACCCATTGGGATGACACAATGCTCATCCTCTTCAATGCTTTTCACTCTTATTCCTAGATGCTTCAACCTGGCCACCATCCTTTCTTGGATATCTTCCAAAGGTAAACCAGGACGAGCTACTAGAGAAGTTTCCTCGAGAAATATCCTGTTTGCCGAAAAGGGCATCGCATACAGAAAAGTAGGAATCTTGCTGTTTCTCTCCTTTAATTCCAAATTGATGTTCAGATGGGAATCTCTCCAGTCCATGAAAACCATCTTATCTATGTCAAATGGGTGGTCCTCCACCTCAGCCAAAATTCCATAAGCCACTTGGTAACCAGGATTATACGGTTTATCATACTGAACAAGGGATCTAGAAAAACCAGTAGCATCGAGAACGGTAGCTGCCTTGATTGTGACACCGTCTTTGCAAATCAACAGAGATTTGTCCTCCTCGTGGATAACTTTGATCACTTTACTTTGGTGGAATTTTACACCGTTGGCCATGCATTTCTGTAGCATTTTCGACTTTAGATACTTCCTGTTAACCCTCCCATAAGGTCTATCAAGATCCTTTTTTGTGTTGTCATTAACGTATACAACAGCACCAGGCCAAGTGGTGTCAAGGCAATCAAGTAAATTCATAGCCTCAAATTCATCCACCCAAACTCCATAATTATTCGGAAAAATCAATTTGGGAGATGGGTCAATCAAACAAACTGAAAGACCTGCTTCTGCAACTTGCTGTGCAACAGCAAGCCCAGCAGGGCCACCACCAACTACGGCAAGATCGGTGACAAGGCCCTTCGACGGGTCATACATTGGAAGGTCATACTCAAGATTTTCCTTCTTGGTTTCAGGAACAAGTTCCAAAAGTGCACTACTCCTGACCTTCACCCCACCATGTCTTCTCCTTTTAGAACAAAACCTGAGTTCTTGGTTTTGAACCTTTGTGGGTTTTATATTACTCACTTTCTCAGGAAACCAATGAAGTTGAGGCAGGAATTCAAGCCTATTATGTGATTTCAACAAAGTATCCATGGATTTTCAAAACCAATCCTCAACACCACTACTAGATCCCAACTGGGTCACCACAAATTTCTAAGAACACATGCTGTGAATGCAGTACTCAACAGTTCTCAACTGCTAGACAAAAACGAATTTCAGAACAATCACCAAGAAGTAAAAGAAAAACTAAAGCAAGACGCTTTAAGTAAACTGAATTAATTTCTACATTTCAATAGCTATTGACAAGAATAAAAAGCATGGTATTGTAAGAAAGTTGTGAACTTTACCAAGAAGAAGAGTGCAAGAACCATTCTTTACACCTTAAAAGTTGCAGAAAGAATGAAAGAAGCCCACCGGGTGACTTTGGCTTGAAGGTATAGCTTTCGTGCAATCCATCCACTAAATACAGGAAATTACAAACAAATATCTAAATAATTAATATTTGTATTTTCAGAAATTTAAAAAAAACCATTTAGAAGGGAAAGCAGATTTTTGGAAATGGGAATCAATTAAATCATTGTAAAGTAAACTTACAATTTAAGTATCTTCAATGCCTTTTTTATATTCTTTGTTATTTATTTATGGAAAAGAA
The DNA here is from genome assembly GCA_024520975.1 of Erythroxylum areolatum. Classification (NCBI taxonomy): domain Eukaryota; kingdom Viridiplantae; phylum Streptophyta; class Magnoliopsida; order Malpighiales; family Erythroxylaceae; genus Erythroxylum; species Erythroxylum areolatum. Next base: position 6,100,585 of record JANIJH010000223.1, read on the forward strand.
AAATTCAAAAATTATTTTTGGAAGAAAGTGGGGAATATATGAAAATCTAGTGAGGCTTATCCTTCCTTATCGGATGAATCGTGCGGTGGGCCCCTTATTCCACGTTTCGACCACAAACTTCCACTTGTCCTAACGTGGGACTCAAAAATACAATATTATTTTTAGGAAATCTTAGATTGAAATTATTTTTATATTGATTCACTTTTTTCTAATTTAGTGTATCATTTTTTTATTAGCTAAAAAGAGAATAAGTACGAATTTGACTTAAAATGAATTTAAATAATATAAAATTAAAAATGGATCAAAATAAAAAATTGTTTTAATTAATAATTTTAAATTTGACCTATTAACTTTTGATTAAATTAGAGATCGTATAATACTTAGAGATGACAACTAGGCTCGGGCACGGTCTATCCTAACCTCAGCTTCTCCTTAAATTAATTGGGAGGGGAGAGGGGAAGGGGGGGTAATTTTTGGAAAAAAAAAAAACCCACAAACTCGTGTTATCTAATTCTGCTCGACCTAACCTGAAATTTGACGCTTATAAGTAAAACGACATTTCTTTGTATTTTAAATTTAAAAAAAAATAAGAAAGGGCCACGTCAATTTTAGATCAAGCAAAGCCAAGCTTGGGCTTGGGTCGATCTGCCTCAAGCCCGCTGGTGCTTGCCATCCCTAGTTTTCACTAGAAAATTTACCTCCTAACCAAGCTCGATTCATGGTCACCCTAGTTTCATTAGAAATTTCACTAAAAGGCAGGGTTAGGGAGTTACTAAAATATGCAATTTTATACCTATTGTTTTCTATACTCATAGAAAAAAAAATAAAAAAATACGCTCATTAATAATTGTACAAATAAAATTAGACTGATTCTATTATTTTAATTTTAAATTTCATTTAGTGATATAATTAATTAGAATAAAATTTTTATTAAACTTTTAATTTTTGTGCTTTCTTGAAGTTTTATATTAATAAATTTAATATATATTTATTTTTCGATAGTGTCTTTTAAATAATCACCTCTATACATATATAAATTATTATAACATTAATCATATTTATAAACATGTTTATACACTTTAGCATATGATTTTTTTTAATTTGATGGTAAGATTATGATTACTTAATTTGTCTATATTTTGATTATTTACATGTGTTGACAAATTACAAATAAAGAATTTTAGAAATATATGAAATTGGGAAAATTTGAATTTGCTCTCTTTCCTCTAAAACATATTTATTAGATCCTCTTGAACTTTATTAATCATTGAGTCCAAAGTTAATTAATTAATTATTGGAATAAAAAGTAATAAATGATATAATTTATTATTTAATATTACAATCAAAACATTTTTCTATCTCTAAAATGTATCTCTAAAATATAAAATTTTATCACATTCAAATATTTTTGCATTTAATTTGGTTATATTCAAATTGAGTGATTTAAGTTCAAGTTGAAATTTATTTAAAATTTTATTATTTTAAAATTTATAAATTAAAAATATTATTATTTTAAATAATTATACTAAATAAAGTTGCTTTAATGAAAACATTCTAATCACTTGAATCACATTTTGAGTTTACTCTTTTAATATTCAAATTTTAAATAATTTAAATTCGATTTATTAATTTCAAAGAATTTGAACCAAGTTTTGCCAAGCCTAATGTTAATGTTAGAGAAACAGATTATGCAAAATCTGAAAAAAGATTCCAAAGTGTTCTTGCATCCGACAAAGCCTCGACCCTCTTACTTTGTGTCTTTTTTCATTGCATGTACACCCAATTAAGCGTTCTTCGATCAACTTGTTCGTCTGTACGGTATTCCCTCTTCAGAGTTCAAACCTTTCCTATCCCAACTCAATCTCGGCACTGGATTGAGAATACAAGAAATGGGTAGCAGTAGATCCTCAAAAGATGATGATTTCTCGCTCTTAATGTTGGCGTCTGATCTGGGTGTGGACTCGATGCCTTTTCTAGCAGCTCAAGAGACTGAAGGAAGTCAGACTCGACGCCTTTACTTGCAGCTCAAGGGACTGAAGGAAGTCAGAGAGACATAGAAGAAGATGAAGCTGAAGCTGAAGAGAAGTGGCACCATTTCTCTTGGGATCTTTTTGACTTCTACGACCTTGACATCTTGCAATTTTTTCCTAGTAATGGAAAGTCACTATCTTTATCGGATTGGTTTTGTTCAAAGTTGTCTTTTTCATAGATAACTAATTTATGAGTTTGTTAATGTCTTTATGGTAATGGTTTTGTTAAAAAGTTGTCTTTTGCATAGTTAATTGGTTTCTTGAGTTTGTTCTTTGCTGTTGATTCGTAGTTGGGGTTAACATGATTCGTGTGAGCTGTTACTGCTCTTAAAAAAAAGATTTTTGAATGAAGGCGAGAGTCGAGCTAGACACCTAGGGTTGAAACTATTAATCTTGCATATTCTATTTTAGTAGAAGTAGTTTTTCACTTGTATGTGATTGTGAAGATGTTATGGGCTAATAAATGGATTATACTTTTTGGCATTCAAAGAAAAAGAGTTTGGAAGGGGAATGGGGTTGCTTGATGTAGGAATTTTACGGGTGCACGGAGCAAGTTCAGATTGTTGAATGTTTGAATTTCTGATTGGTAATCAAATAAGAGTATGTTTTCAAATTGATACATTTTTATCTTAATCTCAGAAAACAAAATTTCTTCTTTTCAATGAATTTGTTCGCCGAGGCTACAGATTCCCCCTGTATCTTTACAGGTGCTGCTTTGGCATGCATATCCCTCTAGCTCTTTTGTTTGACTTTTTTTTTTTAATATGTTTGCATTTAAATCTTTACATTTACAGTGCTCAAGTGGTAATTGGGGAGTGGTTGAAGAAGTACATTCTCCGCAAATATGCAGTGAATTACCTGAAGGACCATTCTGTATTGTTTACATGCGTAGCACCGTGCAAAAGGAGAAAAAAATTCCCTGCATAACTATCCTGAGGTGGCTTTATGAGGAAGTACCCAGTGGATACAAGGACAGGCTTCAAGAAAGTGTACTTCATCCACATCCACCCCGGGCTTCACTCAAGACTTGCCTTTGCTACCCTTGGTTGGTTCTTCTTGATTGGAGGGTGAGTAGCTTCTAAGTTCAAGTCTAATGGAGACAAAACTGAGAAACCTACTTCTGATAGAAGCAACTTGATAACTTCTTGACTTCTAAGAAGTTCTGGAATTTTATTTTTTTTGGGGGGTGAGGGTGTGAGGAGTATTAGACTAGGGAGAAATTTTCAGCAACATCAGTGGTTCATCGGAAGATTTGTGCTGGAATGTTTGATGTGCTTTGAACTGTTCAAGTTCTGAAGTTATTATAGTGCATAACTTTATGTGCTGCATGAAGTTACATATCATTGTTATTTCATAGACTATGCATATTAACATCAGTCAATACTTATGCTTTGCGAGCTGCTAATACTGAATCAATCTGCATTATCATTTATTTTGCAGATTCTTAATTGGGGAACCTTTTTGTACATGTTTTGGCATAAAAACCAACAAGTGGATTAAAATATTCCAGCTATCTGGGTAATTGCCATTCTTCCTGTGAAGTCTGGAAGCGAATTTCTCAAACAGCCATAGAAGGCAGTGACTTCTCGAATTGATATGTGCCAAGTTCTAGTTGATCGGATTTTGCCTTGACTTTTTCTCAACCATTTCATTTTTTTTTTTTGGATTTGTAGCTTGTACTGGAAAATCAAGTATGTAAACCACCTCTAGTATCACTGGATAACATCAAGAGAGGAGAGATTGAGATTCTGAATTCATGCAGAAGCCGTGATGATGTTCTTCAGCGTAGACCCTTGACAGACTATGGCACTGAACTGGATCCATTTCACTTGAACGAGATTCCTGTTACAGCTTACTCATTGGGGAGGTATGGGGACATGTGGGCATCAAGGGAATACTTCTCATTTTACACTTGGGAGGCTGATCACATTCAAGCATTGGCCGAGCTAGAGAGTCAGGAGGGCTGGAATGATTGATCTGAGTCAACAAGGCTGGAATGATTGTACATAATCTGCTCTCTCTAGATTTCAGTTTCTCGACTTTTATGTCTTTACTATAGTGATTTAAAATGTTGCTATCTTGCAACTCTGCTTTTGTTACATAGTTTATTGTTTTCTGTGTTTTGCTTCTTTCATATGTACAAGTCACTTTTGCTGACTGCTGAATTTCAACTTTTATCATGCACAATAAGATTTCTGTGTTTTTTTTCTTTCATACATACGGTTAACTTTTGCTTACTGCTGAATTTCAACTTTTATCATGCACGATAAGATCTTATAACTCAATATTCTAGAAGCATAATATTACTTATCCGCCATTGAAAACCATCTATGACTTTTTGCCCAAGTCCGACTGCTGCTGTAAAGCCACAAATTGGCTTAGCTTGAATATATTGCTAGGAATACCAAGCAACAATCCTCATTGTCCTTTCCTTTCTAGGATAAATGGTTCCGTGTCAAAATGTGTCTTGGCACGAATTATGAAATGGATCATGACGATTTTCTCTGGATAGTTCCTTTCCTAGCTTTTTTAGTAAGAATATAATGTGCTTGTACAAACATTTGCTGTCCTAAGCTTATGGATCATTCAGTGATAAATCAACTTCCTAAACTGGATGTTTTAAATATTACATTCTTAAAATGTAATATTGTATTGCAAGACAACCAATTCAAGTTCCAGCTGTGATTGTTGTCTGTTTGAGAGAGTTGTGCAGGACAGAGACATTTGCAGACAGACAAATCAGATACAGATGGGTTGCAACGAATCCAAGAATGTTGATCAAGGTTTCCAATGTTTCACTTTTGTTCTCTGAACTCCTGTCTCATAATTTTGCATCCATTCTAGTTTCTAATGCTTGGACTTGACGGTAGTTTTTGTTTCTGAATCTTTTTCTTGTGACTTATGATCTCTTTAGCTGTGCACCAGAAGCATATGCTGGTCATTTGTATGAGAAAGGACAAGAAGGACATGAAAACTCCAAGAAAAAGGGAGAAATCTGATGCAGAGATAGATAAACGTGTTACAAATCAGGAGGAAGATGACATAAAAGAGCCATTTCTTCTTATGAAAGCAAAGCTTTATGCAATCAAAGAAGAAACTGAATCAGAAACTGAGTCTGAAATTGAGTCCTTCTATTCAGCTGATCTAGAGCATAACTCAGAGAAGAAAGAACTTCTTTCTTCACAGGTGTATTGATAATGAAGAAGAATGTCTGCAGGTGTCTGTCTTTCCACTTTAGCTTGATTTTTGGTGTGATAGCAACCAATTTTCTGGTGGCTTACTTGTTGAATTTCAATGTTATTGGTAATGAACATGTGAAATATGTCTAAGAACTCCGTCCTAGGTCTGTTTGATCATTGCGGAAAAGCTTACAAAGATGTGGCATTTGTAAAGAGAGCAATCAATGAAAGTCTATCAAGTTCTGGATTCAGAATAACCTTGATTAGAAGTAGCAATACTTACCTCCCATTATGATTCCATTTCTTGTGTTTTGTCTCTGACATTCATTTACACACTACTAAGGTGTTCTTCGCCAATGCTTATCACATTTGAGTATTGTCTAGGATTAACTGAGGATCCAAAATAAGGTTGATGTCTTGTGAGGTTTTAAATTGTGAACTGCGAGTTTTATTGCGTTGCGTGCGATTGCAGCAATCGTGGATGATTCGGCACAATTGTGATTAATCACGGTAATAGTTTGGACTGCAACCATGATTGCAGAGACAGAACTTAAAACCGTGACATATCATATTATAAAATGTAAGTGATTGGATTAATTTAGACCATATTTTTGTCAAATTTTGTTTTCCAGTTATGCTGATTAACACATTGACTTAACGGATAGTCCAACAGAACTGAGCCTACCTGGTTGTTTCATGTTTTTGGTCTCATTTGCTTCAGGCTAATTCTCACTTTCTCAGAAAACTTGGAAGAGCTGTTGAATGGCCAAACTCCCGAATAATGAGACGAGGAAAATGTCAAACCAACAATATTTTATTACATGATCATATCAAATAACACATATTAAAGGTAGTAAAGCCATAAAAATACATGAAGACAGCTAAAGGATTATACTGTTATGATCATTCGTAGAAGCAAGATTCACAGAGCCAACAGCAGCAGAGTGTGAAGAGGCTGCACGTTTAAAAAAGAACAACCCGAAATGAATCTGTTCCATTGTCCTTCAAAATGCACTAAAATCTTAAGAGATTGAACTTGCAAGACTTACCATCCTTCAATGAAGCTTCTGTCACCTTTCTTCTTCGCTTGACGACAACATTTTTTCCCAGATGTAGGATTGGTTTCAGTTGGATACCCTTTTAAGAATATGAGAAACCAATCAGTTTCAACGCAATCCCAGTACAAGACACAATCAAGCAACACCTGAATGAGAGAAAATGAAAGATGGGTCTAGAATAAGAAACCTGCAGGAGCTTTGTTATCTTGTTTCTCTGAAGATGGCATTTTTAGATAGAAAAATAAAACCTTGATCCTGTAACCTGTGCACTATTTGCTCTACTATTGTATTGAAGAATGCAAATTAAGATACAATCCTCTATATATATATATATATATATACCCTTCAAGAACAAGCTTTATCACTTTTTTCCTGTCACCAGTTGATTTTTTAAAGCTGCTTTGTTTCACTTGTTGCACTACTACATATTCTATTCTGTTCTAAACCTGTTCAGATTTGATACTGTTAACTTCATTTTGTGGTATAAAGTTCGTCCAAGTTGAAACATGGATGTTCAAATCTAGCCTTGAGATTGTGACAAGAACTGAGTTGGAAGGATAAAGCATCTAACTTTACTCCGTGACTTGGTTTATCCAGCTCAGAAAATTGCAAAAGTGGATGCAGTCTGAATGTAAAACTTAAAGTGATCATCTAAAGATAGGTTCGATTTGGATTCTTTACGTAGGATGCAAGACAATATATGAATAATTAACCTCTCAGTTTACTTTTAATTGTCGGTTTACAGATTATTATGTATATTCAGCAATTCACACTCTGAAAGAACAAAGACAAAAAAGTATATTTTAGAATAGAGAAAAGTCACATCAATTGATAACGTTTATCATTTACAAAGAATATGTGCCTTATCCCCTAATAATCTTATAAGACAAAACCGAAAGCATGCTGTTTCTTAAACATATGTACATGTTTATACCAGGACCTGGATCAGCACTTGCAGGTACACCAAGCATATATTCCCTGGTAAACTTCACCTGGACGATCTGCTATTGGGAAATTCCTAGCATGGCCAAGGTTTTGAGTGTCTCATCCACTCAGTAGTTTTCCAAGGTTAGGCCTACTTGGGCTCAACCACTGAGCATAGACTTACCAGGTGAAGCCTGTCAGTCACCTTGATGCAGTAGAACTAGCCTAATACATGATCACACATATCTAAGAATTAATGTACAATTTAAAAGGATAAAATTTCCATTCAACTATGATGATTAAGAAGTAAAAATACGTTAAAAATTATTAAAATCAAACTTATCATTAAATTTTAAATTACTGAATCGTCGAAAAATCTCGGATGTAACATTACATTGGTTGCATTGAACCAAACTATGTTCTCCAGCATCATCTTTAGTTGGTTTGGAAGAAGTTATAGTCATTTTTGAGATGATGTCTCCAACAAGGGGCACATCATTATTTGTTGCCATGAAATGGAATGGAGTCATTAGTTTTAGTGATGCTGAGTCTGACTAGGCCAGCAATCAAAATTTGTCCACTTCCTGACTTCTCCAAGTTTAGTTAATTCATGTGTCCCAATCTGAATTTATGCCTTTTTTAAATAATAATTATAATTATCCTTTAATGCTTTATTCTTCTACGTACATATATAGATTCATAATCACTAAAATAAAAATATCTTAACTAATTATTATTATGGTTTTGGAATGTAATGTCTTTGGAAACAAATTGTAGTTATTAAATCCACATGTGTTAAAAGTTATCATACTGATATTATGTGCTTTAAATTCAAATCAATAATTTTAAAAACTCATTAAGATCCTTAAGTATATTTGTTATTATAAGATTCATCCTTAATTTCAAATATGGTAAATTTACAGGACTTCTCAAGAGTTTAATAAACTGTCACATTAATTCTTTATTTTTAAAAACTATCAATTACCACTCATACATTTTTAGTTAATATATCGCTCGCTCTCTCTGCTATAAAATTGTCATTAAAAACCCTATTTATATATGTAAAAATGATGTTGTATTGAAAATTAGAATTCTTTATATCCTTGTAATTTTAAAAGTTATCAATAATTTTTTATAATTTTAAAAAATGACGTCGTTATATATATATATATATATATTAAATGCCAAACTACATAACTATGACCAAAAAAAAAAAACAACTCTTCCCAGAAAAAAACAAAGGATCCTTGCATATTAAATGCCAAACTACATAACTATGACAAGCTTTTAAGTATCTTTGAATGCAAGAGTACGCAAAAAACATGGACGACAATGTCCTAGTGATCCAGTCCGCATGGTTCCATGTTATTTCCAACCATAGTTTTAAATTGTAATCCTAATTACAATCGTAATATTACTGATGTAATTCGAACTATTATCATAATTTATCTGCAAATTAAATTTAATGAACTCTCGTGTCTCAACGATTAGGGTTTCCTTCCATTTCTGCTCTACTCTTTGTCCTTTTACAATTTTTTTCTTAGTGCAATAGTGGAAAGTTCAGGAAGATTGTTAGGAATTTTTTGATAACTCGCACTGTTTTGGGGCTATCAACAAATAATGGAAGCACATTTTGTCTTTTTCCAATTATTGCCTTTCCATGTACTGGGGTCAAGAAAATACATTAGTTTGAAAGATCATGTTATACCACAAAATAGGTTCTTTTATGTCCTTTACTTCTTTACACTATTGAACTCCAACCCAAGTCATTGCATAAGTAGATAAACACTCCTTTAGAAAGAACATGTTAATTAGTACTACTCAATACAAGTTATGGGCCACACGAGATGATCTTGCCACAATTTTTTTAGTATCTTCGATAAATAAATAAAAACTTCAATATAAGAAGTGAGTATTAGTGATTATCAAATTTATAAATAATATAAATAAAATTTCTTATTTAATAATAATAATGACTAAAAATTAATGAATAACGATGAGATCATATTAACTGGGCCCGTTTAATAATTAGTAGCAAAGAAGAATAGTTGAGGAAAAGAAGAAAGTATAACTTCTCCAACGATCGATGTGGAAAAACATTCATCACCCACATAATGTATACAAAAAAGAAAGTGGCATTTTTAGACTAGTTTTTGGTTCGTGTTGCAACTTATAATACCTTTTCATCATTAGCCAATGCTAAATATGAGAATTCCACTTTCCTTGGAAATGGAAAGAGCCAATTGTGGATGTATATGGACATTACTTCTCAATGTGAGTTTCATTCCTACAAGTAAACAATGGTTATTGGTCAATACTCATCAACACCATTTTTCTTTCCTTTTGCTTCTTAAGTTTGCTTTTGATAGCCAAAGCTAACTTTGACTCCATACATGGTAGGAAAAGTTATTCCCATTAATTGGATAGTGGAGGGGAAAGTAGTAAGCAATATATCTTGACAAACTAGATAATCATGAAATAATTGATAACTAGCTGCTTATATATAAATAACAAAATTTTAGAGAGAGACCTTTTAATTTTATCCAATTATAATAATGAAAGATATAATAAATTTAATTATGTGCAATTACACTCTCTTCAAATCCCTTATCTTTAAAAAAAGAAAATTTCTTAAGTAAAATGTATAAATTTGGATTAAAATAGGAGAAATGTTGTCAGTATAAATAAGATTTATATACAATCCCTTTCTCTATGCGCTCTAAAACATAACAAGCACATAAATAAAATAAATGATTAAATAAATAAAAAGGCATAATTTTGTTCATATAACCAATGGATAATTATGGATGAAGATATAATTAGTTTAGTAGTAATTAATAGGAATTTATTGTGAATTTAGGCAATTTATACCTAAATTCCTTTGGTTTTATGTGGAGTTTTCATCCAACTAAAGAGTAATGACTGCATCCATTGGTCTATTCTTTGAATAAGAGATTACAACCACCTACGAATCCTTGATCGATCTCAGCTAATTATGAAAGAACTAAGACAAAAATTATAATGAAAGATAAAGCATCTGCAACGTGTGTGTGTATATATATATATTTTAATGTTTTAAACATAAGGATTGGGTATAATAAATGTAAAATATCTCCAAGTAACTAAAATAGATATAAAATTGAAAATTTATAAAGTACAAAATTTAGTTTCTAATATAAAATATTTTAAAACCAATTGCTATGATAAGCAAACTTGCTGACTTAAAAGGAAGATTAACAAGTTAAAACTTTGAATCTTGGGTTGTAGATCAAGAGTTCAAATTTTCAATTAGGGTATCTTACAAGTCAGAAGAGCGCATATACTAAAATTCATTATGTGTTTGCTTCTCACTAAAAAAATAAAATAAAACCTGAAAATTTATTAATATTTATTAAATATGCTGTCATTAAGAGAAAGTTTCAATTTCAAAGGAGTATATCATATAGTTGCTTGTATATATACATTAAATTCACAATTAATTCCTAGGTTAATAAAAAGGATTAATTTGGGTAATACCTATATATCTATCGATTTATCTATCTTTTGTAATACAACTTCAACCAAAGTGAAGACATATATATATTCACTTCCAAGGAACTTGGTTTCCAAAAACGTTCTTGTTTTAGGTTATAATGATAGGGTGCTAATTAGAAAGTAATATGAACTTATATGTCACTAAAAACACTTGCTTCCCAAGGGATTTGGATTTCATCAAACATGGCTAGGAAGCAGCACACCCACGTACAGTCTCCTCCTTTTCTTGCATGCAGAATTAATGCAGTAAAAAAGCCACCATTTATAGTTTTATACCTTATTTAACGAAAAGTAATATAAAAAATTACATTAACATAATTCACTTTAAAGAAAATTTTCTACTTAATGCAACTGTTATCGTAAACCTAATAGTTCAGAAGACGAACCACTTTCAGATTGGTTTCAGCAGACTAAACAAGCAAAACCAGTACTCTTATGCAACTGTAATCTCTTGTTTAGTTTAAAAGATGTTTATATGCATACAAGTCTTTACACACACATAAAACAACTAATCAAGGGAAGATCGTAAAAAAAGAACATAGTAACAGCAGGTTAAATCGATCAACTTTGAGATCTTCTATGCTTGCTTGTCTTATCGACAATAAGATTCAAGCAGAAGAATGGAAATTAATAGAACACAATTAGCTTGAACAATACCAGACAACCTTGCTAGTTTTCATGCATGCAAGAAATGAACAAGACCATAACAAGAGGATGATCTAGTCATAGTTGACATAGAAATGGAAGAGTAATGAATTGGTAGGTACCGACACTTGAGATGATATACCAAATAAATTAGGCTATTTATCTAATCCATTGTCATGCGTAGTCACACTCAATGTTGGATTCATGCAAGACAAACTATCAGAAAAAAATGCTCACAAACCCACCTGTTAAAAAGATGCATCAGCCGACCATGTTCCTTCTAAAAGTCCAAACTCTAGAAAAGAAATGGCAAAGAGCAAAAGGGACAGCTCACTTGCCTCAATAGGGAAAAAAAAAACACTCATGTCCAAACAAAACTTAGCTTACCATTAAATTTTGCAAGAGATGTACATATTCTTAATTGTATATAAGCAAAAAGTATCCATTAACTTTTCTACTAATTATACACAATTGCTAAATTTATCTTAAATTTTTTTAAAATTTATCTTCAAACCTTCATTTCACTTTATCTTTGCTTATAAGTAATTCTCCATGTCTAGTACTAGTGATTATTTAATGTGGATTAGAGTATATTTGACTAATTGTATTCGATAAATAAAAATATAAAAATTTTGTAATAAATTTGATAAAATAGAAATTTGGGACTTACATGCATCTAAAGCAAAATGACACAACTAAGTTAAACTATATATATGTGTATATAAATGCAAAGATTAAAGAAATATGTAATTGATTGATGGGAAGGTGGGTGGGGAGACAAGAAAATAAAAGGGCACAATAAATAGGCTCATGGTATTAGATGTTATCAATAAATACAAAAGAGTTGACAGCCCAGGTTTTGAAAAGATTGACCTGTGTCTACTCTCTATCCTCCAACTCCAAGAAGTCCCCTCCTCTTTAGAAAAATACTCAGAGTCTCCTTGTCCCTCTCATACCCTCATTAGACTTTAAAGATAAGAGATATCCCATCCAATCCCCCCATGAATTTGCACTTCATATGATGATCATTGAAAGCCTACAAAAGAAAAACAGCCCACACCAGAAAGTAGAGTAGAAGAAAGAAAAAAAACAGGTAAAAGACAAGAGCTTGTTAAAGAACTGACAAAGAGAGAAAGAGAAGAGAGAGTGGAGATAAATATAATCCAATAATCATCTTCATGAACTTTCATGATTTTTTTTTTTACTTGTCTAGCTGATGTCTCCTCCATGATTGGATATATAATATATATAGAGAGAGACAGAGAGAGAGACTGAGGATATAGAGTTGAAAGCTAAAACTCATGAGGGTGGTGGTACATTGATGGATCGTGTCTTTGGCTCCCATGGCTACTTTCATCATCTCCATCCATTCTTGATCTCATCTGATGACCTGAACCAGTGGCTGCGGCACCAAGATTCAAATAAACCAACCTTGAATCAAGATTCAAGTAACCAAGGTTGCTCCCACCGCTGCTACTATTGTGTTCTTCATTCATAGGTGGATAGATTGGAGCTGAAGTTGGTGCATTCGCACTATTACCTTCTTCACGAGAAAGGACCAAAGCTGCAGACTGCACAAGCTCCAGACATAACCTGAGCTTGTTGGGTTCGATGTGAGCTAATCCTGGGACTGCACCTTTGAACAAGAAATCAGAGGTTAGGGTTCGAAGAATGTCAAGTGGGGTGATCCCATCGACGGTTCTAACATTAGGATCAGCATGGTGGTCAAGTAGTACGGCAACCATGTCCGGCGACACCATCTCCGCGGCGATATGAAGTGGGGTTTTTCCGGCAGGCCCTGCCGGGTAGTTCACATCAGCTGCGCCAAGCTCAAGCAAGGCCTTAACCACCTCTCGGCTACAATGCTCAACAGCGTAATGCAAGGCCAGTGCTTCGTCAAGATTTAAACCTTCACCCATTACCATGAGCTTAACAAGCTCAACATCGGATGAGTCCAAAGCCCTTCTCATCCTTCGAATCTTTTGGTCCTCGATGTCGGCTGCTGTTGTGAGATCATGGTGGTGGTGATGGTGGGGCATCAGTGATCGCCGAGCAAGGGAAGATTTGAGGCGTAGCTCTTCAATTTTAGCCACAACATCGATTGGCAGATGTTTAGCTAGAACTTCTGGTGGCAAACCCGATTTGGCCACTAGATGCGAGCAAGTAGTCCAGAGTTGGTGCATATCTTGTTTTCTTGAAGCTACCAACACTTTCATGACGTCTTCAATCGAAGCTTTCTCTACCATGGCGGCCAATTGCTTCTGTGGAATGGAGAAACAAGGACAAACAACATCAGTATATGCACAGATCATTAAATGATGGATGTTTTGTGCTTGAACATAAGCCTATGTGGTCCATTTTTCAACCAACTTGAAACCCAAATGAGGAAAGTGTTTGTTAGTTTGGGATAGATGACACACACTCACCCACTCACTCACTCACTCACTGTGGAAGACATGACTAGGGATTAGCAAGATGTTAAATTTGGAAAGTCTTTGGTACACGGCATAAAGATTTGAAAAGATCCCAACTTGAGAAAACCCAGAATGTTACATGAAATCAAGATAAAAGATGTCATCTTTTTAGAGCATGAACGTTAATAGCAAGTGATTTAACATGAAAGCAGAATGTTTTGGCAGGAAAGTACAGAAATCAAGAACGAGAGAAGAAGATGATGATGATGATGCTGAAGAAGAAGATAAGCCTAAGTGACGATATTGGAAAATTCGGACAATAATTGGATTTAACTGCTACAGAAGGAAAAGTGAGAAAATGAGTACACGCTTGGGAAGTACTAACAAGCAGTATGGGATCAAAATCAGCAACTGACTTTCAGTGAACAAGAGAAAGTTACAAGCTAAATTGAACCAAAAGGTTACAGTACAGAAGACGCTCTCTTAAACACATGATGATGACCCGAAACCTCACAGCCACGAGTTAAATTAAAAACAAGAAATCCCTTCTCACATCCCAAAAACCAAACCCAGCATGTCTCCAAACCCACAAACTAACAACTACTCCTCAGACCACAACACACAAACACACACACTAATCCAGAAACAAAAGACAAACTAGAGGGAAAGAGAAAGAGAGAGAGAAAAGAAAAGAAGTGAAATGACAATATAACAAAGAAGATACAAAGGGACCTGAGTTAGCAATGCGAGCTGCTCAACTCCAAAGTATCTAGCGGCAGCGAGAGTGTCAAGAGCAAGATCAACGGCTGAGGTACAATGCGTGTGCCAGCAACCTCTCTCACCACAATTAGGCCTTGGTTCATGCTTTGGAGGCAAAATAGAGACTTGTCCACTATACAAGAACTGCAACAGCAGCAAGAACACCTCGTACCCCACCGAGTTCACCGGTATGACATTAGTCCTCGAGCCCGGCGATCCAACCGGCGCTATCCGTGAACCAGATGGGTCTAACCCAGAAGGTGGGTCGGGTCCACAGAAGAATTTCCTAAAAAACAAGCTTCTTGCTGCTAGGATACACCTGTGAGCATGAACTAAACGACCTTCCACGCTGAAAGTTACATCAGAGAAGGCTTGACCATTGATGAGCAGGTTCAGGTAGTCCATAGAAAGGGTTCTTAGAGTCTCTTCAAGGCTCATGATAAAAAAACAAAAAGGATGTGACAAGAACGATATATGCTAGCTTCTGTTCCCTAGGGTTGCTGCTTCTCTATATATATATAATCAACAATATATATATATATATATAAAGAGACAGAGAGAGTCTTAGAGAGAAAAAGGTTAAAGGGTTATGAAGAGAAGGGCAAAAGATTTAATCTTTCATCTCTTCGGCTTTGTGGTCTTGCCATGGATGTTGCTGATGACGATGAGTTACAACTAAACTGTGTTCTTTAAGAGAGAGAAAATGGTAGAGAGAGAGATTCTCTGCTCTTCTATGGAGAGAGTATGGTGTTCTTAGATTTTTTTTGAGAGCGAGATAGCGAGAGCAATATGGGTGGCTATTCTGGGCGGCTGTGCGTATTTAAATAAAGATGGGGTAATTAATTAAAAATGATTAAAAATATATATAAAAGGTATATTATTCTTTTTGCCGATATATTTTAAAGATTGATTAGAGACTACAATTCTTAACCCATTGGTTTAAATTGAGTTGTTTGTAATGAGCCGTCTTATAAGTCAAGCTTAAGCTGAGTTGAAATTTAACTATTCTAAGTAAAATTAGTTATTTTTAATGAACCAGCTCATAAGTCAAATTCAGGTATAACTCGAAGTCTAATTATTTTAAATAAAATAATATCATTTTATTTAGAAGAGCTGAGTCTCACATAAATTTAAGCTTATACAACTTAAACTTGAACTTAATTTTTTCTTAAAAAGTTGTTTTATGTTTTTAATTTTTTTAAAATTTTAAAAAAATTGACAGGTTGACTCCATGGTCATCCATTAGTTTGACAATTCATTCAAAAAATATAAAAATTGAATAATCTTTTTTACTAATTGTGATATTTTTAATTAAGTACAAGAACATACATGAAGATTGGAGAGAAGTTTAGCCCCAAAATCATATACTTTATGACTTGATTGTGTTGACTCCTACACTAATGGGGCCATGCAAGCCCTATTTAATCCCGTAACCACTTGTTTAGTATTTGATTGGATGAAGGAATTTCTATGCTCTATTATAATTTTATTCGTGTTTCTTGGATTTTTCTTACTAACTTTTTGTGATTGCAATTAAATATTAACAAATAAACTTCAACATGCGGCTCAAAGGAAAATTAAAATTTATTAAATATTTTATTTATTAAAATTATATGATTAAAATATTACATTTAGGACGAAATTAAATAATTTATATGCTCAAAATTATACATATAAGTATTTTCTTTTTAGCCCATGTCTTGTACATTTTTTATTAAAATTTGATCAAATATTGACACCCAAAAAAAGGAGTAGAATGAGTTTGTCTCAAGCTCATCAAGCTCCTAATAATTAACTAAACAGCTTAAATTGTTTAGTCCCAATAAATGTACTTTTATGGGGTTAGTGACCAAAATCAATCTCAATTAGAATATATAAATATTAACACAAGCATTTTATTTATTCATTGCATAAAAATTTTAAAATTTTAACTCTAAGAAATAGAAATATATATCATAGAATGCTATAATCAGTAGTGGAAACATTTTCTTTTGACTTATCAATTGTTATCTATTATGATAGTTTATATGTTCAATACATTTTTACATCAATAAAGAGGGTGAGCTTTGGAGTAAGTGATAAAGTTGCTCATTTGTAATCATAAAGTCATAGGTTCAAGTCTGTAAGAATACAAAGCGAAGGTTATGTACATTACGACTCTTCTTAGATCTCCCAAAGCGGAGAGCCTTATGCACTAGATATGTTGACTTTACGTATAAATAAAAATAAATTTAAATATAAATAACAAAGATAAATAAAATAAGTTAAATATATAAATAGAAACAAAATCAAAATTTTAATAAATAATTAGAATATGTACAAATAATTATGATAAATAAAAAAACAAAAAAAACTATAGAATGTGAACATAATTATAGTAAATCAAAATAATGAAACGATAATATTAATATTGTGGTGTCAATTTAAAACCTTGCATTGGAGTTATATTACACATGCAAATGAAGTTGAATTTAATAAAGGATTAGACCTTCGGATATATAATAAAATGAATTGTCGACAAATCTGAAACACGGTGAAGAAAAAGAAAACTGGAGGCTTTGGCTCGAGCTTTTGGCAGAATTCCTAATCTCGAATCTTGTCATCACGTTTAAGCAAACTTTATATCTTAGCTAATCTTGACCCCTCACACAACATTAGGTACCTATTGTCTTTTTATTCCAAGAACTATAACACTTTTTTTTATTTTCTTATTTTCTTTATTTGTGTATATATATATATATATATATATATATATATATATATATATGATAAGTGAAAATGCAAAAAAATTAAGAAAAATATGAAAAGAAATGAAAAAGAGTGGAAATAAATAATTGACCGGAAGGATGGGTGGTGGTAAGTGTAGACACCACACAAAAGAGGAGGAGGAGGTGGAGGCAGAGAAGAAGAGGAGGGAAGGGGTAAGCAGTACGCATTGGACTCCTTTGGGAAGCGTGTCGGCCGGGTCTTTGGGGTTCATGTTCAAGTGTTGGGACTAGTGTCAAACTAAGAAATAAAGAGGGATGGTGAGGTCCACATGCCTGCCTGACTGCACGTGAGACAAGATTTTTGGCACGTGTAAAGACCTAAGCATAACTTTTTTTAATAAAATAATAAAATTAATTTTTTATTTATTTAACAAATTAGTAATCACATATAATTACTTTTCCTTGCTAAAAGTTATCCAAAAACTGAATAGAACCTACATTATTATTATTATTATTATTATTATTGTTAAATTTTTTATATTAAGAATAGAAAGAGTAATTAGAGTTCAGCCTGGTTTAATTTAAAATTAAAAAATTAAATTAAGTTAATCAAGTCTAGTTCATTTTAATTCAATGGGAAAATAAAAAAAATAAATTTGAGTTAATTAAAATTTTAAAATCAATTTGAAGCTTGTTAAAAAATTGATAATTTAATAATTTTTCCTCTTTTGGTAAAGGCATAATATTATTTTAAATTAATTATTTAAAATAATATTGAATTAATTAATTATACTAAAATAATCTTATTTTTAGACAATAAAAAAAACTCATACCAAGTTATTAAAATCCTTAGCTACGAAAGGTTTGGAATTTCCAAAATATTTTAATAAATAAATAATAATAACACACATACAAAATCCTTTTGATTGACAACACATCCACTGACTGTCTTATGATTTCAAGACCCTCGATTTGACGTTTGACTTGTCTTGTCATCACCACTCTCCCTCTCCGCTCCTCTCTTGCCCTTTCTTGGATCTCTATATATCATGGACCATGGAGGAGGCATGATATGATATATTAGTTATATCATTGTATTCTCTCTCTCTCTCTCTCTCTCTATATATTTATACATACATATCCATACGTGTACGTGATTTGTATGGGACAGTCTTCTATGCCACTCCCCAAGAGTCAGGTGTTCATATCACATTAAACCCCTTAAACAGGAAGGATTTGCATTATTCTGTGTGTCTAGTGGTTGGTTCCTTAAAAGATCCCATGTTTTCTGTGTTTTAAATAATTTTAAGTTTTTCAACAAATATATCTTTTAATTTTTAATTTTTAATTTTTATAAAAATTATTTTCTTTAAATTTTCGTTAAAAATAACGAGAAAACACAATTGACATGAGTATAGTACATAGACTAATTAAATTTAATCAGATTAATTAATCTAACTCAATATGATAATTTATATTATTGATTTGAATTAAATTTAAATAATTTGGGTCAAGTTTAAGATTTATGTTAGATTATCATGTTAATAACATTTGATTGATTTACATATCTCATTTTATTTTATCATTATTTTTTATTGAAAGTCTTAAAAAATAAATCTAGTAAAAAATTTTAAAATTATAAAATTTTTAGAGAAACTTTAAAGTCATATAAGAGTCTCGTGTCTTTTAATAATTTTTTTTAAATTACAATTAAAATTTCTTGAGAATTTTATTGAACCCTTTTTCATTCGATGATTATTTTTAGACTTATTCAAAATGTTAAAAAACATAACTAAAAGTTAAACTTATAAAATAAGAGGTTTAAGATTTAATGATTCAATCAGTATTAAACTGTCATAAAAATAGCTAAAGATTAAGTATAATTAAATAATTTAAAATATAATTAAAGAAAATTGTCCTTATGCTCCAAAAAATTTGAAGTTTAAAAATATCATTAAATAAAAAATTAATTGAATAATTTATGTATATAAGAACTTGTTAATTTACAATAAATTAATCAGTTTTTTAACAATAAGAGATATTAAAATGAATCGAATTGAAAATTTGAACGATTCAAAATATTTACGATTATATCAGCTAATTGGAGTCTTTAATCATTACATATTCCTTGCAAAATAAAAATGGCAGTTGTAGTTATAGTCGTAATATTATATATCATTTTAAAAATATAAAAAGTTGCATGTATTTATTGAGACAAGTGTATTCAACAATAAATGAATTTGTGCTAACACCAAGTGTAATTATCAATGCAACTATTGTACGGTCAAAACACACAATTTCAGACCTTTTAATCTGTATTTTTCTGCGCGCACTTTCTTGTATTTGGTTTTCAACATCCTATGATAAGCACAGAAATAGAGAAGAAGACCCAAGCTACAGATAAACCAATATTGTCCTTTTGGTGTATATGGCAAATTGCTGACATTCTCATGTTTGATCAACCAATAAATAAAGAATTGGAGAGAGCTTCAAACTAATGGCGATTTGATGAGATAATTGAATTTGTTAGTTAAAGGTCAATTCAATTTAGATCATTTTGTGAATAATCGATCTTTTATGAATCGATTTACGAATATTTGTATTTTTTTAATCCGATCGTCACCTTAACTTTCGTATTAAATATTTATAATAACATATTTTTCTTTTATAACACTCTAAATCTCTATCGAATTTAATTTAATCTTGATATAGGAGTCTTCATACCATAGTTAGGTTATTATTGTTTTTGAGAAATATGGAACTATATACGGCATCAACATATTTATATGAATTTTATCAAACATTATATTTATAGACAAATATAAAATTAAATCGGTAATACAAGAAATTTAAGGATTAAAAGGTTCAATCAACATTAGACTGTTATAAAATCGGTTAAAAATTGAATAAAATTAAAGAAGTTAAAATATGATTGAAAGATATTGACCTTATAGAAGAATTTGAAGTTTAATTAAATAAGATTGTTAAATAAAAATTAATTAATTTATTTTGGTTTATAATAAATTATTAATTAATAAAAATTTACCGATTAATTAATAAATTGATCAGTTTTTAATAACAAGAGTTAGTAAAATAAATCGAATCAAAAAGTTAGATGATCCAACGTTTTTACGATTGAATTAATCGAGCCGGTTCGAATTTTTAGTTATATCAATAGTTGTGATGTCATTTAAAAAATAAAAAGTAATAATGTTCAAGATAAGGCAATCAAAATGTTGCCATAAAGGGACAGCGGCAATCTTAAGGAAAAGATTAAAGGGTAAGATGCCAAATTGGGAAGGAATTATAGAAAATATCAAGTGCTTTCACTTTTAAGTGCAATTCAATAGTTACATATGCTTTGGTTGGATTATATTATATTTGTGTGTATTAAAATAATCCATTTTGGTTCTGTTATGTTTAACTTTAACCCTACTTGTGGTCCTCTTCCACTTAAGATGTTTCACTTGCACGGTATTTTTACATTAGAATATTAGATTTGGTGGCTTTAAACCCTAAATTTAATAGTAACCAATCATGGCAATTGGAAATTAACAAGGATCTCTCTTCCGGATCATACTACTAATGACTAAAACATTTAATCAGTTCGACGGTAAAAATTTTAAGCTATTTAACTTTTCGATTTAGTTTTTAACTTTTTAGTTTAATTTAATAATTTTTGTTGTTAAAAACTAATCAATATATTAATTAGCTGGTTAATTTTTATAAATGAAGAAGTTTTATAAACTAAAATGAATAAATTAATTAAAAATTTCAATTAACCTTTAAAATTTTCAATATATACCAATAATTTTTCAACCATATTTTAATTTTTTTTAATTTTATTCAATTTTAACCAATTTTATGACGAACTAATACTGATTAAATCTTTTAAATTTTAAAATTTTAAACCTCTTGCTTTATTCAGTCAAATTTTAAAAACATTGCATACTACAGTCGCATGCATTTTACTATTATGATTGTAATTAATAAAAATGTAGATCAATTAATTAGAAGTGTAACGCACGATAAAGTAGATGCATCTTTTCAAGCTTTTTTATAATTGTAGAATATAATCGTTATTTTTTTAGTGTACATGAAATTAATTATTAGATAAAATAATAATTTATAAATTACATATTTTAAATAAATTATTTGACTAAATAATGATTTAAAATTAGGAGAAAAATTCGATCTAATTAAAGTTACTTTGCTTTTAATGACAACATATAAATTGCTTAAGGAACTTTTTGGAAATTAATTTTCTTTTTTATAATTATTTACTATATTAATTATTCATTTATTTATTTTACTTGGAAATTAGATAAAACTTTGTATGATTCAAAGTTAGGTAAATTGAGAGGAAAAAACATGAGATTTATATGGTAAATTGGAAGAGTAAAGGGTAAAAAGCTAAATTTGGAAGGAATTGTAGAAAACATCATGTGTTTTCACTTTTAAGTGCAATTCAATAGTTATATATGCTTTCGTTGTATTATATTATACTTGTGTATTAAAATAATCCATTTTGGTTCTGTTATGTTTAACTTTAACCCTACTTGTGGCCCTCGTCCACTTAAGATGTTTTACTTGCATGGTTTTTTTACATTAGAATATTAGATTTGGTGGCTTCAAACCCTAAATTTAATAGTAACCAATGGCAATTGGAAATTAACAAGGATCTCTAGTAAGATGTTTCGGATCGTACTAGCAATGACTAGAACATTTAACCGATTTGATTGTAAAAATTTTAAATCGTTTAACTTTTTGATTTAATTTTTAACTTTTCAGTTTGATTTAATAACTCTTGTTGTTAAAAACTAATCAATATATTTATTAAATGGTCAATTTTATAAATGAATAAGTTTTTATAAACTAAAATGAATAAATTAATTTTCAATTAACAATATTTTTTTCAAATAAACTTCAAATTCTTCGATAGATAACAATAATGTTTTCAATCATATTTCAAATTTTAAATTCTATTCATTTTAACCGATTTTATGACGATCTAATACCGATTGAATCTTTTAAATTTTAAACCTCCTGTCTTATCAGTTTTACTTTCAGTCCAAATTTGAAAACATTATATATTTCAATTACATGCATTTTACTATTATGATTGTAATTAATACAAAAGTATATCAATTAATTAGAAGTGTAAAGTGCGATAAAGTAAACGTGTCTTTTCAAGCCTTTTATAATTGTAGAATATAATCATTATTTTTTGAGTGTACATGAAATAAATTATTAGATGAAATAATAATTTATAAATTAAATATTTTAAATAAATTATTTGACCAAATAATGATTTAAAATTAGGTGAAAAATTCGATCTAATTAAAGTTACTTTGCTTTTAATGAGAACAGATAAATTGCTTAAGGAACTTTTTGGAAATTAATTTTCTTTTTGATAATTATTTACTATATTTATTATTCATTTATTTATTTTACTTGGAAATTAGATAAAACTTTGTATGATTCAAAGTTAGGCAGATTGAGATTAAAAAAAAAAAAAACATGAGATTTATATGGTAAATTGGAAGAGTAAAGTGCATACAGCGACTTGGTTGAGAAGTGTAAAGTAGCTTTAACATCTGCGACCCAAGACTGAACACTAGAGAGTTGTCTTTCGGTGTCTGGTTCGCTTTTTATCAGCCAATTGCCACAAGTGTGTTTTACAAGCAAAAGAAAGGAAGAAAAAGGGTATCCACTTTCCAAGAAAATAAAAAGAAGAGAATTAAAAAAATTCTATTCTTTTTAGAAAAAGAAATTATTATCGTGAGCAGAAAATTTAATTTCATGTATAAATAAAAATATGGAACTCTTTCAACAATCAAAAACAAAAACCTAAAAAATTAAAACCACAACTTTCATAGGTGAGGAAATCAACAAAAGCATCAATTCTAATATATCACTACCAAAAAACAACTTCTTTATTAGTTAGGAGTAAGACTGTGTATTATTAGATCTCTTCAGATTCCTTATTTTAGCGAAATTTTTAGCGAGTATTGTTGTTGCATATCACTATGACGTGAATAAATTCAAAACTTAAAATTTTAAATAAGTAAAACAAGAATAAAAACTTCATATTGTTATTGTTATGTATATTCACGTCAAGTTTTAAATTATAGATCACAATTATAATTATAACCATAATGTTACAATTATGATATGAATTATTATTGTAATTCATGTATAGATCAAAGATGAAGCTATTATTATTATTATGTTGATCATTTGGAAATAGTTTATTTACTAGTTAGAGTTAAGATTGCATACTATTGGATCTCTTTAAATTTCACATATTGTATTAGTGAAATTTTTACTGGATTATTGATGTTTATCAAATATGAAGCTATTTCAATTATCAAAAACCAAAACTTGAATTAACCCAAAATTTTCTTATGTTAGAAAATCATCGTAAGCATCCATTCAACACAAAAGCGATAGTTTTATTAAGAGTTGTATGAACAAATTTATTGAAATATATAGATTACAAGGCGAATGGACTCAAAATCAAATGATTAAATAAGTAAAAAGAATAAAGAATAAAAATTTTAAATTATTATTATTTAATTTGATTCATATGACGAGTTTTAAATTATAAATTGCAAATTATCACTGTAAATAATTATAATTTATTATAATTATGTTTTCATTGGACCAAACGTGTATGATGACTCGGAGTTAAGATAGATGTACTTGCGTGAACTAAGTTACCCAACAAAAAAATTTAAGGTGATGTCAGGAGGACTCAGGTTTCAGGGCACACGTCAAAATGGTTAGGTTCTTTTCCAGGATTGCCAGAAACAAGAGAGTACCGTGTAACGAATATGATTTGATGTGAGGCTTCATTAGGCAGTTCAGACAAAAGACTCCGGTATTAATACGTATTAGCAGACAAATCAATTATCTTTTTGAAAATTTTTTGCTTTGCTTGTGATGTTGGGATCTGTATCCAACTACACGTTCAGTCATTGGTCAAATCCTAACCTGCACTGCAAATGCAATTTATTGAACTAGCACTTCTTCACAGTAAAACCTACTGTTTCTTTTCATTTCTGTAGAGTATGTAAGAATAAAAGGCAACATCTACGGCGACATACGTTAGAATTTGGTTTCCAACTCATAAAAGGCAAATCAATAAATAGTGTTTGATCGAAATTCTATTGGGTAGTTTAAGACAAAAACGGTTTGTGTGAATTTGGGATATGAACATATTCTTGTTTCTTATTTTAGTTTTTTTTTTATTACACAAGGGAAGTACAACATTAAATTAACGCTCTTGAGTATATAGTGCCTTGCGCATCACGGCGGAGGATCTCCTGAAGACCAATAGGGGGCTCGTGCAGCACAAAAAGACCCGGACTGTGCACCCCAGCGAAGCGAGTGAGACTGTCTGCGCACTGGTTTCTTTCTCGGAATACGTGCTGCGTCTGGACGGTCCACTCTCGCTGCAACAGCTGATGTATACCTGTCACCAAAACAGAAAACTCAGTCAGTACCTCAATGGGAGCAGAGAGCAGAGTAAGAACCTCAAGGGAGTCGACTTCGAGAATAACACGACGAAATCTCAAGTCCCAGGTCAAGTGGAGCCCCGAGAGGACTCCCCATAACTTTGCGGTAAGCGGTTATGGGGTACTGATCATTTAATTTTAGAAATTTTATTAATGCTTGTTAATAGGTATCTTATTTGATATTTAATTCTTAATATAATGTAATTAACACAGTTTAAGGATGGAATTGAAAATTCTAATAATCAGAGAACTGAAATAGAAAACAATAATTAAATTAATAAAATTTAAAATATGATTTATCCCGTAAATTTAGAAAATAATGCATAGGGGTTTTCGTTCCTTAGTTATTCAACAAAGAAGGATTTGACAAGTAAGTAGAAAACTTTTCCAATCTTAAACAGTATATATATATATGTATATATGTCCATTTCAAGCTTGTCTAGTCTTCAGGGTCTGCATTTAGATTCAAATATTCAGGTGGGTGACAATTCAATATTTGATTTGAATAGAACTCTTTTATCTTTTTCTAGGGTTTTGAAGGTCAAGCTTAACAAACTGTTAGATATGGTTCGATACGTTGTCAAGAGAAAGATATCGTAAGTTGCCCAAGATTCTAAGTTAAGTGTGCAATAGGGTTTTACATTTTGACTTTGGACTTTTGGGACTCTTAGGTGGAAACCATTTTAATTTCTCCTACAATGTCCTCTCTTCATTAAGCTCCATGCAATCTTTTTTTTTCGGCCATGTCTCTAGTAAAGTTGGTGATTAGATATATGGTGAAATTGGACAAATGACATGTATGGAATTGAGAAGGAAGGTAGTGGAGAGCGTCTGGTCAAAAATAACACAATTAACTTTGTCATATATGTGTGGTTGTGCCGTTGTGGAACACTTGAAGTCAGCTCAAGAACACAAAACATGGTCCTTCTCATGCCATTTACCTAAGGAGAATCCCTTAATGTGCACATCCCACCAATCAAGGCCCTCAGCTCACACAAACACTCAAAAACTCAACCTGCATTTTTCCTTTCTTTCTTCTGCTTTTTTCATTTCTTTCAACCTATTTTTTGATTTGGTGAAATCGTGATATCTTTTTATAGAATCATTGGTTGGTTTATTAGTTTTTATTTGTGCTGCAGAAGTTTGCAGAATATAAAGAGTAATTATTATGACCGATCGGATGAAAAAGAAGGAATAGTGTGATAGACCTAAAAAAAATAAGAAACATTACAACATGGTTGGATTTGAAAATATGTGCCTTACCGACTATGTACTCTACTTTAAAGTTGCCATATTTCCACATGGTCTTGGTGTAAATCATTAGGTTTTGACATGTATGACTTATAAACCATTTGACTAGAGCTAGTGCAAAGACCATAGAATCATGGTTCCTTTTTCCTTCAATCATGTGAGTGACACAAGCATACGCATAATCTCGTCGGGAGATCTAGAGAGAGAGTTGCCAAATCTTTGATTATGGATTATAATTAATTCAGTACAAATCAAAGATGCATATATCCCACAAATTGACAAATTATATGAGAATGGAAAGACTGTTTTTTTTTAATTATATAGTTTAATTTAACTTACTGCATCTAAATAAGTATTACAAATTAATATACCTTAACCCAACATATCGCCATAAGCTTAAACATACATAGATGGATCAATTTCAAAGATGGATTAAAATAATATTAAGAACAAACAAACAAACGCACACACATATATAAGGCCTCACTAGGAGTAATTAGAAAAATCTCCTAAAGGGAGCCCCACATTTTGACTTGTAATGAATGTTGCCACGATATTTGGTAGACATAACATCATGATGTATTCAATGACTAATGATCAAAAGCATATATAATTTTGTGAGTTTGGGAAGAGCATATGTTTGGTGTCTTATTTTAGGTAGGGGCTTCAAATAGTTAGGTTAGATACATGGAAGTTTGTCCCAAATGGACTCTAGTAATGAAAATTACTTGCCAATATAACTTGATGTAGTGTTTTTTCTTTTTTGTTGAATGGTACGTGAAGTTAGATAGAGGAAAGGGACTTGAATTAAGTAGTAATCAAAAGGGTGTAAGTAATTAGCATCAACTTGTGAAAGTGATTGCACAAGTATAACTTAAAAATCAAAATGTGTTGATGAATTGTAGGTCCACAATCTAATTGTCATGCCTTAGCTTCGTTGACTCTATTATTAAATGTCGGCCAACATAGTAGTCATTAGATGCATATGTCTTTCATCTAAAAACTAATTATGTTTCACTTGAATGATTTATATCATCATAAAGCGTCATTTGTGCTCACTTAGTTATAGTTACGTTTTGATGATAAAAGTAGAGGGAAACTCAAGAATGATATATTAATAAAGTTCCAATATTGGAATACATTATAAAGAATTTTTTTTTCTTAATACTTATGTTATACTAACGTGCATAATACATAGAATTACAATAAAACAAAACTAAGTATAGATATAAAGAATTTTGAATTTTGGGAATTAAATAATGGAACGAAATTTAGATCACTTGGAGTCATTTTGCAGGCGATTGGGAGACCACCATTAACTTGTACTAAATGGGAGGGGGGACCTAAGCAAAGTTCACTTTCTTAAAACCTTTCCTATTGACATCAAAGTTCCATCAATTAGGGCAACCACACCATCATGGACACTACTCGTTTGAGTGGAAGTGAGTTTTATTCCTGTCTCTGAAGCCACTTGACTGGAATTTTTAGTTTATTGTTTCAATATACATAATTTAATTAAAAATGAATAATTATAAAATTCAAATATGATTCAAATAAGCAATTATTTCAAGTTATTCAAGATTGCATTGAATCACCAAATAAATGAAAATGCGTTTAGATACAAAGAACCCTAATAGGTCCCCACCAACACAAGACCTAGTTCTTTAATGAATTGAATGGGGCAAATTGTGTAAGAGTCTATTTAAGATCAGACTGCTCCTACTTGCAAAAGAGGATTCCATAGCCAATTTAACTACTTAGTCCTTCAATACAGATGTGGTTGTCAAGGATGGCAGATATTAAAGTGCAAGGGAAAAAAAAATCTGTATCACTTTTATGAGAGATCTTGGCCTGAACATGTAATTAAATCCTCTTCACATCATTGTTTCTAAAGGTTGTCTCCAACTTGTAAAAAGCATAAAACTTTTCAACCCATATGCTTTTGCACCAATCACTTAGAGTTGGGTTAGAGTCAGACTTTGTATCAGACTCTCATTAATTACAGTGAACTTCCGTTAGATGAGGACCCTCACATTGAGGTTTAGAAATTTGCAGTTTTATCCCTTGTTAATAAAAGATAAATTGGACAATTCACTCAGTATTGGCTTTTAGATTTGTTGTCTGAAAATAATTACATACAAAGAATTTCTTAAAGAATTTTAGCCTATCATCAATTTTGATACCTTCTTCATATAAATTATAAGTTACATGAGAAATTATTAATTTATTTTGTATAAAAAAAATTTAAATTCTTCTAAATTCATAAAAATTATAATAACATTTGAATAAAAAGGAATGTTTTTATGTTTCCATTACCAAAAACAAAAACAAAAAAGATTAACTCTTGTAGGTTCATTTATTAGGAAACAAGCCAAACTTTGTCTTCTATGTTGGGCTGTGAGGTTAATCTTGAAACGGGCCAAGGCTTTCAGTACATTTTGTCTCGTTCTGGTGTTAAGAATTTACGTTTTTTAAAAAATATCTCATAAATCTAATTAACTAGACCTAAATGAATTCCAAAGTCTTGGAAAAAGTAAATTAATCGATTTAACTTTGTTATCCAAATTTCCTATTTTTTTCCTTTAATGTCTTTGAAATTAATTTTTACTAGAGATTATTTAATATAAAAAAGGCAATAATACTAATAATTATGCCATTGTTATATGTATCATATATATTATAATTTTTCAATATTGATAAAATTTCACTACAATTCGAATAAAGCACTCCTATTGTACTATTCTATAGGTGTAGTACGCTAAATTAGGTGTGACTATTATGATAATATGTAGAGGTATATATATACACACACACAATAGAATTTTATCAATTTTTAAATTATTTATTAAATAAATTATTAAGCATACATAATAATTTACAATTTAAATAAACCACTTCTATTACATATATAAAGTTCATTATATAGGTGTAACATAGTAAATGAGAGGTGGGTATTATGACAAAATGTAGAGGTATCATATATATATATTTTATATCAGTAGAATTTTACTGTAAGAATTCATAATTTAAATAAATATTTTTTTACTATATATGGTAAATGTACAAATTACTATTATATAGTTTTGATATGGTAAATTTGATGTGGGTATTAAGACAAAATACACAAAATGTTATAGACATACAGAGGACATATGAACAAAATGGGGTACGAATAAAGGTGGTGAGTGGGTGGAGAAGAAGTTGGAACCATTCAAATGATTTGACAAGACAAGAGCATTGCATGTGATGGGATGTTGATATGGACATATGACACTGACCCTGACCCTGATCTGACCTTTCAAGCGCTCTTGCAAGCCCTAACCCTAGGCCTACCTACCTAGCTAATCAGTAGCTTTCCACAGAAACCAGCAATGGATTCAGATCAGATCAGATCCACGTTTTACCCCCCAAAAAACGGTTTAGAAAGCGTACCATAAATCAGTAAGACTATATCCAGAACAAAAACGGTCCCTAGCTAATGGACCTTGGACACTGTTTTTGATGCATGTGAAACGTGTCATATGCCCACATCACTCTCCGTCAGACCCCTCACTCAGATCTAGGACTTAAGATTACCCTCGATATGTTAGATGCTACAGTGACATTATTGGATGTTATGTCCCTTACTCCCTTGTGTAAAATTTGGCACTGACTTCCACGTGCGAAACTGAAGACCAACCTGACATCTGCTAAATACCCCTTCCTTCTTCCATCTTTCCTTCACTATTTCTCTCCATCTATCTAAGGCTAGCGTAGCTGTTATCGCTGTGTAGGGTCACCAATTGTAATGACTTTCTAAAGCTTAACGGAGACATAAGTGCAAGGACTTTCTACTATAGTTGCAGAAGCTAAAAGGAGAAAGTTAAAAAAAAAAAAAGAGGGGAGAGAGAGAGAGATGGAGGAGGAGGGGTCACATGTCTCATCTTCAAGTCTCTCTCATTCCTTTTGCCCTTTTTCTCTTTTCTCTTCTCTTGACTGGTTGTCATTGATCGATCCTATCTCGTCTGGTGTTTTAACTTCTGTTTCACTGTGTAAGTCTACAGTGTTAACTCCAGTTATGAGCCTGTGAACAGTACATATTCATGTCAGATATATATTTTTATATATATTCATAAAGATGAACACTGCCAAGTTGGAAAGGTTTTGCAATATAGCCTTACCCAAATTAGAATTAAGAGAGATTATTTCTAAAATTTATAATAAGGGAAATTAAATATTTTATGTGAAAAGAAAAATATAAAGAAATAAATTTTTTTAATTTTTCTCTTTTCTTTATTGCATAATCTCTTTATATCCACTTATTCTTTGTAAATTGTATATCTTTGTAAAATAAAAGTTATTGGTCCTACTTAAAGTATTTAATAAATTTGTTTTCTATATAGGTTGGTTGTCTCTGACTGGGACCTTAGATCATTTGCCAAACTTTAGGCATTCATAAGGACTTGAAATTATAATGATGTCTTGCGCTTTCACAGAGCTCAAAGTTCTCTTTTGATGCCTAAAATGGAAGTTCATGACACATCCTTTCAATGTTAAAGAAGAAACAGACACGGAAAAAAGAAAGATCGACAAACCTAGCAAGTTGCAGATATGAGTTCTACACACATCTTGTGATATGCTTTTGAGACATCATATGCTCTTTATTTATTTATTTTTTACCCAATTCATCATACCCCCAACAAAAAAAAGTTCTTTATAAATACACATATCAAGTTGTCTTGGACCCAAATAAAGAAACATCAAAGCAAAACTATTTTAAGAGAGGGACAGTAGACAGTCTTCTCCACTGTAGCCTTTCAATGTTTTTTAAGGTTTTCAACTATACCACCATATGGGAATTTAATCTCATCACTATATTCCATATGGACATATTATATATACATATGTTCTAGCAAAGTCATTTATTTAACTCTAATCATTAAAACAACTAAACCAGTTCGGTTTGTTCAATCGTAAAAATCTTGAATTGTCTAACTTTTTAGTTCGATTTTTAAATTTTCAATTCGATTTACTTTTGTAACTCTTGTTGTTAAAAATTAATCAATTTATTAAGTAATCTGTTAATTTTTATAAATTAATAAGTTTTTAAAATTAAAATAATACAATTAATTTTTATTTAATAATATTTTTAATTAAAATTTAAATTCTTCGATGGCTAAGGACAATCGCATTTTAAATTCTTTAATTTTATGCAGCCTTTAATCTATTTATAGTCTAATATAGATTGAAGAAAGATTAAACCTTTTGTATTATTAGTTATTAAATTTTTTAATATAGGTAAAATGTAGAGTTCATTAACAAAAATTAAGCTTTGATCAACCATTGCTAAAATAACTAGAATTGGTCATTTGGATAGTTGACCCTTATTATTTATAAACTCTTTAACATATTTATGTTTAGTTAAAATGAGATATTCTAACACTTTTCTTTAAGTACAACTGAGACTAGACATCTAGTTGTCACTTGAAATAAACACAGTAGTAATCGGACTGAGCCATTAGAACTGAACTTTCAGACGAACAACCGCAAAATTAATAGTTTGAATAAAATATACTCTGATACTATATTAGAACTTTTAATATTGGTAAAAATGTAGAGTCTATTAATAAAAATTATGCTCGGATCAACCATTGTTAAAATAATTAGAATTAATTATTTATATAATTAACCTTTACTATTTATATATCTTTAACATTTGAATGTTTAGTTGATATCCTCTAACATTAGTTTAACTTATTTTTAAAACTTTGATTAGGTGAAAAGACTTCCTAACTTTACAAGTGGATTATGATGAGAAATGGAGTAGGACCCCACAAGAACTTATTAGGGTAAAAAGCTTTAGAGATTAGATTAGAATCCAATGACATGTAGCTTTCTCAGCCTTTTGGCTAAAATGGATAATTCATTCTCGAT
The DNA here is from genome assembly GCA_024520975.1 of Erythroxylum areolatum. NCBI lineage: Eukaryota > Viridiplantae > Streptophyta > Magnoliopsida > Malpighiales > Erythroxylaceae > Erythroxylum > Erythroxylum areolatum. The sequence continues at coordinate 6,132,520 of JANIJH010000223.1, forward strand.
GGCCGACTTGCTTTTCTGCTGTTCACTTTATTGATTAGATTGCTAATTACTGCTAAAAGAAGTTGACAAGAAATTTTGTTCAATGTTAATTACTGTTTATCTAATCATGATTTGTCAGCTTATACTGAGAGTTATGAAACTTTAAAACTTCGTCATCCATTGTAATAATTATTTTGTGAGCCACCATATAAAGTTGGAACTAGTTCGTTGGTTAAATGACTCAAAATATGTAATTTACGTATATTTAAAAAAATTTCTAATATTTAAAAATTTTGGAAAATTCATTTTTTAAAAAATTATTCTCTTAAAAATTAGTAAAAAAACAATAAAATATACGTGCTACATTTATTCTTAAACTCAACTATTAATTAAATTTGACTTAAATTAATAATTTAAAATAATTATAATAAATTATTATTTTAGTCAAACTCAATTAGTTTAGTTTAAACTTAAAAGCTGAGTTAAATATAGTGTCAGCAGCATTTGATTAGTCAACATGTATTATTAATATTATGTATATTTTATGGTTATTTTAATTAAAAAAATTTTAAAAAATGATTAATATAAAAGATTTAAAATTATACTTTTTTCAAATATTTTTAAAGTTAATTTTTTAAGAATTATTCAACTATAAAATAACTACCGTGTAATTCAGACTTACGAATGTATTGTGTACATATATACATATCAGTAACCCTAGAAACAGTGTCAAAGGTTAAGAAAAATGATAAGAAGGTAGTGGTCTGGTTCACTGGCATAGAGAAAAGCATCAGTGAACAAGCCAAAAGATATTATGGTAAGCGTGTGTTGTAGTAAATGCGAGTGTCGATGTGGGTCTCAAGAGGACCCGACAAGCGTGGGGTTGTCTAGTCATATCAGTTTCGTTTTAGTCCACTTTTCTCTTCTTTTCTTCTCTTTATCACATCTCTTGACTCCTCCTCTTCGTTCTTTTGTTTTTATATTCACTTGTTTGGTTCTTCCATTTTTGAACATTCCCGTGTACTGACAGAACGTTCATAGTAAAAGAAGGATCATAGTTTAGTTCATATAGCATAGTTTGAAACAAGCACATTGGTTTACTGCTTCTGGTTCTTAGTAATGGCTTGTTTTTGCATATTCAAACTCATCCTCTTGACCAATTGCTTCTGTGCTTTCTTTTGTTTTTTCACGTAATAAGACACAACAGCCCAGTTTTTGTAGTCCTTCAGACATCAGTCCTCGTGACTCTTTTTGTCCCAATATAGTACTTAAACCAAGCCCATCCATTGTGAACAGTACTCCTTTACGCAGTCTGGTACCATTCCACTGTTTATAAGTATTAAAATTAAATAAGTTCTTACTATCATCTTTAATATTACTTTTACATTTTATATGTAATTTCCTCACTTGTCAAAAACTGCGTATTATTAGACCTTCACTTTATATGTAATTTTCTCAGTTATCAAGAATTGCGTATTACTAGATTTTTTTAAATTTCACTCATGCAAGTTAAAATTATTAAAATTTTAACTCTATTTGAATTTAAAATGTCACTAATACCTTTTAAAAAACGTGAAAATGTAATATAATATTATAGATAATAATAAAGACTTAGATTTTTTAACAAACATTAGTAAATAATTTGCACTTTTTACCAAGAATATATTGAGTACAGTTTAGTGTATAATACAAAGAAGAAAGTGAAAATTAATGGATAAACATATCGTCTACAAAACTGTTAGTGAAGAAAATGAAGAAAGAGAAGGTTTTTATGGATGGTTTCTGAAGAACAAAGTGAGTTGTATTGTAAGCTAAAGGATTGTAGGATTACATCTCTGTACAAACTTCATTTCAGACAATTGCCCAGAATCTCTTTCTGCATATAAGCACTGTTTCAGCCTTCTTCTCTTTGCTTTCAAGAATATGTGACTCAACATTCCACAGAAATTTTGGAGCTAAATCACGAATTCTCGATGTTACCGATTTATCGTCTCTAATGATTGCGAATCCCTGCACATTGATGTGTCCGGAAGGATATTGAATCATCTTGCAACATGATATTCAAGATTGGAAACACAGAAAAAAAAAGATGTGATAGTTGAAACTGCTAGCATACTGTATCGAAATCAAAATGAGTTAAATGAGAAAAAAATGTGATGATCTTAGTGTTCGGAAATGTATCTAGCAAAGATGAAAAGTTGGAAAGTAAAATCACATGAAACACAAGCCTTACGTTGTTCGACAAGAATGCTTACATCTATGGCTGCACTTTAAAATTTTATTAGTTTTTCAGAATCCACATACTTTGTGAAATATGACATAATCTGGTGAACAAATGAAGGGTAAAGCAGCTAAGCAAGGTGATCCTGAACCTTGCATTTCTTTCACTTAATCTAAGGCTATCAGATTTTGATTTCTACAAATGTACCTGTGGTCGTAACATACGATCCATCTCCAGCATGATATCCTCTAGTAGGCAACCTTCACCGCGGTTCTTATAGTGACTAAAAAGGTGGTTGGCATGCAGCAAATCGTATGTCCGTGGATACGTTGAGAACGGTTCACACCTTCAAGGTTACATGCACAGGTAAGCATTACATCTATTTGAAGCTAACAGAGAAGAATTTTAGTTTGTCAACAACATACCAATCATGAAAGGCACCTAGGAGACCCCTGTCATAAATAGCTGATAAGGTGTTGTCCATGCTCATTGGGACTATATTCATCACCCAAACAGGGAACGAGTTCAAAGCCACAGCAAAGCCACCTACAAAAGCATTCATATCCATGACGTTGCGTACGTCTGTTGTGGTGATATTCATCACCTTCCAGTATTGGTGAACTTGATCTTGCCAATAAGAGGCATCTGAAGTGAATTCTTCCCTAGTAATACCTGCAATCCCACAAGTTATAATGTCAGAATGAATTATTTATGAGGCTCATTAGTGATGTAACTATGCGAAGCACACTAGTCGTAAAAATTTGTTATTTCTGGCATTACTACAGGATTATGCATAGTTAGCAGCCAGTGATTCCTTCAATTGAAGTTAAAAGAATTAAGAACACATCTAATCATGCTTTGCTCGCTCTTAATCAGCCCTCTGAATTCTACACAATCTTGCAGCTATTCTAATCAGGCCAATCTCTAAGATTGTTCTAGCCTCACGCTTTGCAATCCTTTATTTCTCTTCTTTTCCAGTTGTTAGGAACTCAAGAACATAAGGAAGAACAGAAGATATCAAGCAGTCAATTTTCCTGTTAGCTCAAGTATAAATAATTCCAAACTACAAAGAGAAAGAGTCTTAACAGTATCACAGGAAAAGAAGCTAGTTCGAGTGCTGTTGATACCAACAGTAACTGTAACCCTCTTATATCCTTCTTGACAAAGCATAAGTTTAACAGACATCTAAGCACCTCCTATTTTTCAATTGTTCGACATTGACAACTACTATTCCACAGATTGTGAAGTTAACCACTTCAAACAATCTGGTTTCATCATCTACAAGCTCACTTTGGATCAAACTTAATATTCAACATGAGTCTGACTTTTTACAAACATCAACTTTCTCAAATTTTGATACTTTCTACCATGACATACATTAGCATTAAGTTCTTTTATGTGAGGCGGCAGAACATTTACATCTTTAATATTGAAACTAAAAGCTTCCATGGAACATGCATTTGAAATGGGCAGCATACTAGGTAGGAAGAAGCAAATTCAAAGAAAGCTACTTTTAACTCATGAAATTCAAAGCAAGCTACTTCAACTCGTAAAAGAGTATACATCAACAGACCTACTCTGATGAGAGTCTCTGAACAAACAGATAGACGCTTAGGCCTGGGAGGGAGTTTCTGATAATTTTGTGGTGCATTTCTCCTTGGTACACAGTTCCTTAACGGTGTATTCCATGATGGTTTATTATCATCCACAGTATCACATATATTCATGAGTTTCATTTCCGCATTCTTCAGGAGGCATGCTTCGTCTTCTTCCTTTAGCCAAATGGCAGTTTGAACTTTCTTAGCAATGAGCTTCCAGCACATAGCTGATGTGATATTCACCACCTTACTCCATATAGCTGGATAATGTTTATCCTTTCTGTAAGCAGGTGGTGCTGAATAGACAAAGTATCCATTATATCGTAGAAGGCGATTAACTTCTTTGAGCAAAATACCATCTGCAGGGAAGCAGAAAAGATAACAATCAATGAACTGCAGGTAAATTCATAAAAGCATAAGAGAATAGAAAAATTAAATCTAAAATTTGACTTTCATAGAGTACACAGAACAGACTGACGTGTTCTGTTAATCAAGCTTACTAAAATATCACAACCTAATTAAGCATGCAAGCTGAAACATATCCAACAATTAAGAGCTTTCCTGAATTCTTACAGAAACTGCATAACAGAATAGTTTGTAGAAAGGAATAGGTTAAGGAAAGCAAAGGGGAGTAGAAAAGTATCCGACTGAGAGTAAAAAACAGACACTAGGAAGGATGATGGATGTGATATGATCTTCATCCACTCCAGTACAGCACTGCATATCACAAAATCGACTGTTCTTTGTAGTGTTGAGCCTAAAAGCCTATACTGGTCTTAAACTCTGATTGTTGCCATTCATTTTACGTCAATCCAAAAAGGAAACAATGCAAACAATGCTGCAGCCTGGCTCAACAAAAGAATGAAGGTAGTGATAGTTCTGTTCCACAAAAGATGCCACTTAATCTGGTTCCTCTAAGTAGCTATACAGCAAAAAGTCTGAAAGAAAACAAAGCAATCTATGTACAGCTCAACTCAACAAATAGATGAAGATAGTGATATTTTTGACTGCCTAATAACCCCAGTTAAAATTGCTATTTCAATGCAATTAAAGAAACTAATAATTATTTGATCTGTACTTTGCATTCATCTGAGTTTTGATCAGATACTGAAACTGATACTCAATTTTATAGAACGTAACAACATCAATATTGCATCGGCTGTAACAATTCATGCCAGTGTGCTAATAGCATCATACCATTCTCATGCCAATCAACACGACATCTTGAACAATGGATCATGTCGAAAGAGCTAGAGGGATACGGCAGTTGTTTTGTGGCAATGGCAGAGATCATAGCAGCTATTCCACGCTCCAAGGCAAATTGAATCTGGTTTTCATGACCATCTTTGGGAGCAAAAGACATTGTCATAATATTTGAGGGAAGGAGATAAGCTGAGAAACTGGCAACACCACAGCCAACATCAAGAACTTGAAAAACTCCAGCTGAGCGTAGATCGCCCGCCTCATTAGTTGCCATGTTACCTAACCTGCACTTGAACATATAAAATTCAACCCATTGAAATTCTTTTCTAACACAAATATCTCGACGTAATGCCCTGTAGAACATATACTGCCACCACAACAATAGGGGAGAAGGCACATGAGAAGTTTAAGCTAATTGCAGCTACCTCTGAATGTATTCTGGTGCTCCGTGTTTGAAATGGGTTCCACCACCAGGGAACCACCAGAGTTGATCTTTCTCATGCACCCAGTTTTGTCCTCCTTTCACTTCAGCCAAATGCGTATGATTTACATTGCTTCTCCATACATAATCCCTGCTGATTGGCCATTTTATTGGTATCTTATAATCTTCTGGTGGTGGCACTAGGCAAAATAAACGTTTTTCAAGTGGAGGGCAGTGCCTTTCTAGCTCTTCATGTCGGGAAACATCCAAGCTTGGGCGCAATTTATGCACATAAGAAACATCATGACATGGGATATACTCATTGAACTCCAAAGGGCAAATGTTCATGCCACTTTTTGGGATAACTAATGGTGTTCCACGATAAGACAGAGAAATTTTGTTGGTGAATGTGGAAACACCTGCAACTCTAAATTATTAATGACTTCATTGAAAAGAGCAAAAGTGTCAAACATGGAAACATTTAATGCAAGGTTTCATGAGTAATTAGCAGCAGATGCTAGGCCTTTCAATATGGTTATAATAAACCTGTGCAATAATCCGAATATTGGAACAACAAACAAATTATGCATGGACATCCACACACAACCACAAAATGGACATGCGTTTGCAATATGTCTGTGTATGTTGGGGCAAAAATAAAGGTCTGTCCTATAAATCAAAACAACAAGCTAACTGAATTAGATCCAGATGCTTCAGTTTCAATATTATGAAAAACTGTGCTTGATCCATGGAAAATATTACATTAAATGTCCCATAGTCTCAGCTCAAAAATTCTTTGTTCAATTGCATGTTACGAAGAATCCCCCCTTAGTGCCGCTGTAAGTCTAGCAGCTTGCTGTGCTCCCACCAAAGCAATAAAGCATAACACAACCAAGTTCACAATCTTTTGACATAATTTGTAAAAACTCCTCACAGTTCTACACTCTCTGCAGTTTTTTAATCAATCAATACCAATCTATGCATCTATACAGTCTAACCAAGTACCTGTCAGTCCATTATGCTTCATAACAAAAATTAGACTTCACTCCCTTTATGTGAAACGAAATACTCAGCAAAGCAGGCTGACTGAATGGCTAATTGAACCGGTTTAATGGACCTAACCCCGTTTCCCCGCTGTTCTATCTAGTTCAGAGGTGGGTACATGTGGATTTGAATAATGTGAGGGCTCTCCAGGAGTTGAAATTCAATCCCATGTGTTTTCACAATCCGAATAGGAGTCCTTATAATTTCATGGAAAGTTAGGTTAAGGTATTAAATGGCTTGCATCTACTCAAACGTACTCCATAACTTAACAGTCTCCGCAAGTTCACTTAAATTCTCATTAAGCAGTTCGGTGAAGCTAAAATTTATGTTAGCATGCCAAGGTAAGCCACAAGATCCGTCTAAATGAGGCTCACAAGCAATGAAAGCTACTATCTTGAAATCTCTAACAGACACAATACTCAAGCAGAAAGCCAAAAGAAAAAAAAAATACAAAAATCTGAAATCAAATCTGGAATTAATGCATAAAAAGTAGACAACCATCTACTCCACAAAACCCAACTCTAATCTATTTCCAAAAGGAACATGCAACACACTCCACACATCCAAAGAAGAGCAAACATGTTAGTGCCAACAATGAAGAAGAAAGGAAGAAAGCGATGAACATACCAGAGGATGGGGGAGACGAAGATGTATAGGTGTAGGATATAGAAACAGGAGGAGCATTGTTGCCCAAGAGATTACCCAGATAGAAAGAACCCGCCATTAACAACAGAGTCACCATTATCAGCTGCCCAGATTTAGAATCAAAAGCTGACCCCAATGAATACCCTCTCATCTTTTCTCTCTTTCTCTACAAAGATCGAAAATTTGTTTATAAAAACCAAGTGGGCAATTTTGTTTCAGGCTCAGGGAGATCTCTTCCAATGTCTTCTGATAAATTCATGTAGGATACGACGAAAACTAGTTGCCTGTTTTTATGAAAGCTACAAAAAAAGTGAAGATCAGACATGACCAGCTGATTTTTAATTTCATCTCTTGTTTTTCTAAAATTAATATGTTAGAGTGGACGTTTCTCGTTTGAACTCAACTTTAATGATCGAAATATTATGAATATGTGTGTCGGTGATAAGGATAAGACACGTTCCAATCCTTTAAATTTTAACAAATGTTTATAAATTTAAATATTTTAGATTTTTTGTATTTTAGTTAAAAATAATGATAAAATATAAAATTTATAAATATTAATTTATAAATAAAATAATTAATTAAATATCATTAACATGATAATTTAATTTAAGAATCTAAATTAAATAACTTTGACTTAAATGATAATTTAAGATAATTATAATAAATTATTAATATAAATAAAAAATTCAACTTAAATTAAAGAATTGAGCCAAATTGTTATATAATCAACATTCGTCTTATTTTTATATTATATTTATATATATTATCGTTATATTTTAAACGAAGTTAAAGAAAAAATTTCTAGGAAAATAAAAATTATACAAAAATTTGAAAATTTTAAATATTAGAAATTTTAAAAATTTTCATAAATTAAAAATGAATTTATCTACCAAAAGTTGTGGATGTTTATGATAGTAAGCATCTATCATAAGTGACGTATTTCTTGAGGAAAGGAGGAGTCAAATGGAGTTCTTCTGTTTTGGCATGGATATAATGCCTGAAGCTGGATTTAGCAGCAACAAGAAGATATTTTCTTTTTGTAACCTAATTATTGGCATGGATTTCTAGAACTCAAACGGCCTCCTTGCACATCTTCACCTTATTTCATCAAGGAATCCATGAAGTTTCCATCTTTTGGGACTCCAAAAGTTGGAGATTAATTGCATCTTTTTTGTATATGCTATGCTTGAAGGTCATAAACCAATTCTGGAATCAAGCTCAATAGACATCATTCTTTTGAATTTGCTACTACATTTACAACAAGAGTTAATAGAAAGATACAAGCACATCCCATCTAGAGCATTACATCAACAATTGTATTAGCCATTCTTTCTCAAAATGAGACTGGCATTGAAAAGAGACGTTACCAATTTGTTGCAGTTTGCATTAAATTCTTCTAGAATGAACTTACAAATTATTTCTCTACGTTGATATGCTAAAACTGAGAAGATGGTCTGAATAATTGTCAGGATCAGAAGAAAAATTGCAAAAATGAAAGCTATTGTAGTCCATAAACTTCTGAAATAGACCTGCATTGCTTCACTCAACCATTTCCCAGTTGTCATGCTCTTCTTGTCATTGAAGTATTTTATAAGGAGATGTTTGGCATGACAGAAGATGTCAGGATAAGGTTTCAAGCTTGAAGCGAGCTCCTGAAAGGTTTTTACTTCTTGATCGTTTGGAAGATGGTTGAAGAGTATTCCTGTCTTCTGCAACTCTGCAACATCTTCTTTAGTCGCTATGAGTGAGTTGAGAAAGCTTATATAACTCATTCATAGTGACAGCTTATATAACTCATTCATAGCGACACTTTACTTACTCATAGCGACTAAACAAGATGTTGCAGAGTTGCAGAAAGCAGGAATACTCTTCAACCATCTTCATAATGATCAAGAAGTCGTATAAACCTTTCACGAGCTCACTTCAAGCTTGAAACCTTATCCTAATATCTTCTGTCATACCAAACGTCAACTTATAAACTACTACAATAATAAGAAGAGCATGACAACTGAGAAATGGTTGAGTGAAGCAATACAGGTCTATTTCAGAAGTCCATGGACTACAATAGCTTTCGTTTCTGCAACTTTTCTTCTGATTTTGACAATTATTCAGGCCATCTTCTCAGTTTTAGTATATCAGCACAGATAAACAATTTGTGAGCTCATTCTAGGAAAATTTAATGCAAACTTCCTGTAACAATCTTAAAACAGAATACTAACAAGAGATAATTTGAAGAATTTGGAGTTTATGCACGTCCAAATTCCTGAATTTTCCTATTCAAATGGCTCAGTACATCATATATCTCCTGAGTTTGCTTGTGAGATCTATCTCCAGAAACAAAACACGAACAGTTTCCTTTATACTCAAAATAACTCCATCCTGGAGTCTTCTTCATGTCTTTCTCATGCATAACTCTCCTAAATTCTTCAACGTCAGGCCACTTTCCACTACAAGCTTGTATGTTACTCAACAATATATGATATCCAATATTGTCCGGCTCTAGTTCTAGGAGTCTCTGTGCTGCGAATTCCCCTATCCTTCTATCTCCATGAATTCTGGAGGCCGCAAGAAGAGCACCCCAGATCCTGCCGTCAGCAAAAGCCAGCATTCTCAATATTAAGGCTAATGCCTCTTTTAGCTTGCTGGATCGCCCTAAAAGATCCACCAGACAAGTGTAGTGGTGCAGATTAAGTTCGATACCGAACTTGCATTTCATGGAGGAGAACATTTCACAGCCATCGTTGATGAGACCAGAATGGCTACAGCTAGACAACAAGCTTACCAAGGTTACACTATTTGGAGTTATGCTCTCCTCTATCATCTGATAGAAGAGATGCAGAGCTTCAGCTCCCAAACCATGGATTCCATAGCCTTCAATCATTGACGTCCATGTTACAGTATCTTTTACTAGCATTCTGTCAAAAAAATTTCTAGCTGAAGAAATTAATCCCGATTTTATGTACATGTTAAGTATAGTGGTATTCAAGTGAAGACTGTCTTCTTCAGATACGTAGAACAAGTTCCTTACGAGGTAGGCATGGATTTCTTTACCCAATTGCAGAGCACCAAGATGCATACATGCTTCAAGCAGGCTTCCTAAAATCTCTGTCCCATGTTCATAATCTGCAGATCGCAATTGCCGGAACAGTTCAAGGGCCTCATGGAAACACCCATTTTGGATGAACCCTCTCATCATTGCATTCCAAGTAATGATGCTTCCGTAAGAGATTTCGCCAAACAATTTAGAAGAACTTTTCATTTCCCCACACTTGGCGTAAAAATCCAACAAAGAAGTTAGCAAAATGTTATCACAAAGTCCAACTTTCATTGAGAAACAATGCAAAATTTCACCTTCCAATAAATTTCCAGCCTTTGCAAATGCTGAGACTATAGAAGTTAGAGTCTCTTTGCTAGGTAGCATTTGACCTCGCATTTGATTAAAACAATCAACTACTCTGTCAACATCTCCTCTCAAGGAATGATAGTTTATTAACGTGTTCCAAGAAACAACATCTTTCTCACCAATATCGTTGAAAACTTTCTCTGCTTCTTCAATGCAATCCATTCTGCTGTACATTCTCAATATTGAATTCTGAATAGACACATCAACCAACAAACCAGCTTTGATCACATAACAATGAAGTTGTTCCCCTTGGATGAAACTTCCACATGCACAACACCCTTGCAACATAACAATCAAAGTCACAGAATTCGGTTCCATCTCCAATCTCATTTTGTTGAATAAAACAAAAGCCGTTGCTAAATCGTATGTCAAAACATACCCAGAAATCATGGACGTCCATGAAGTCAAATCTCTCAGGGACATCTCATCGAACACTTTCCGCGCAGAAGAAACAAAATTGGATTTTGCATACAACTCAATTATACTATTGCAAAAATACAAATTCCATCCAAACCCAGACTTCAATCCAACACAATGAATCATCTCTCCACAAACCACACCATTTCCAAGCAACAAAAGGGCTTTACTTATTATTGGGAAAGTAAAGTTATCACCTTTAACACCATTTTCCATCATCTTCTTATATAAAACCAAAGCATCAGTGTAAAGGCCAACAGCAACATGATCCTTTATAATCAAATTCCAGTTCTTGGATGTACTTGAACAAGGAACAGAAGATAGATAACAAGATTTCAAGTAATGGGGGTGAAATAAAAATTTGAACTTTGGGGTAAGGGAATGCCAAGAACGATGAAGGAAAGCATTGAAACAGGGAAAAATGGTGGAGAGAAATAGACAATAGAATTAGGCTTACGCGACAAGCCTATCTAATAATTGGGAATTAGGGTTTTTGTGACAACACTTTGACCAATATTGATACAAATGCCATGCAGCTGTTTAGATGCTTCCTTTACAACAATTTCTACACCTAATATGAGAAATAGCAAGCTTTCAGCTTACATGTCTTTTTTTTTTTTTTGGTTAATCCACGAGGTATCTTAGAAGGGTCTCAATTATGAGAAGGTATCTTTAAGCTATCCACTTTTATATTAATCCCTGCTCGCACCAGGTCAGCCCGTAAGAAGTAAAGTGCTGGTCAAATAGATTTCTCAATTTTTAGGATTCAAATTCGAGACCTCTAATTAAGGGATGAGAGTGCTGAACCCTCACACCAATCTATTTAGTTACATGTCATTATTGAAGATTGATGAAAGAGAAAAACCTAAGTTGACATAATATCAATCTTTTAAAAATCTGAAGGTAAACATTTAAAAATACATTCTTTTAAAGTTTAATTAAAAAATTATTAAATAAAAATTGATTTATTTTAATTTATTAGAACTTATAAATTTAAAAAAATTTACTGATTAATTAATAAAAAAATTGATTTTCAATAACAAAAGTTATTAAAATAAATCAAACCGAAAAGTTGAAAACTAAATAAAAAATTAATATTAGTCAGCTCAAAATTTATATAATTAAATCGGTCGAACTAATTAAAAATTTTATTTATTGCATAATAGAACTACTTATGTTTTGATCAATATTTAAGACAAGAATTGATATGAAAGTGGTTATGTCAACAAGAATTGATATGAAAGTGGTTATGTCAACAAAGAGATAATTAAGACAAGAATTGATCAATATTTAAGACAAGAATTTATAACATGTTCAACATATTATTAATATAATTTTAAAAAACAATAATTACTTATTTCTTTTATCATCAATTTAATTAAAAATTTTACCTATAAATTCTAATTTTAGTTTTATAATATTAATCTCTTTTATCGTCAATTTTGGTTTAAAATTTTGAATATAAACTCTAAAACTATGCCGATTTCGTTAATTGACATTACACATAATATTATATGTGAGAGTTGAGAGTGATTAGCATAACTAAATCACTTAAACTTTTAATTTACTTTAATAATTTTTATTATTAAAAATTAATTATTATTTATGAATTAATGGATTTTTATAAATTAAAATTAATTAATTAATTTTTATTTAATATTATTTTTAATTCAATTTTAAAATTTTTAATTATTAATAACAAATTTTAATTATTTTTAATTTTTTAATTTTATTAAATCGATGATCTCTCAAATTATGTGTTTCTAAGGTATTTTTTTTCTTATCTTTTATTTTCCTATCGTTCTAAAGCAAAACACTAACGAGTTGAATTCCGAACCCATTGGTGTCTTTGAGAAAGGGTGCCTATTTAATTCCTTCACCTAAGTAGTATTCACCATTTTCTATGAATATATTATTCAATGCATATAATAGTTTATAAATTACGTATTTTTATAAATTACATGATAAATTAATTAAGAGTATTTTTTATTTTCAATACATAATTTTCTATTTGTCCTAAAATTTTGAATAGATTTTTGAACTCTATCTTTGAATTGTTTAGTTTAATTTATCCTTTTTTTTTATAGTAAAACTCTCACAGAATGTTAGTTTAATTTGAGTTTAAGAATTTAGCTAAATTGTTATATAATCAATATTTGATTGGTTCTTATGATATTCATGTTACATATGTTTTACTATTATTAAAATAATCAATTTTACGAAATTTTTTATTATAAAAATATAAAAGTTATACAATAATTTTTTAAAGATTAGAAAAGTTGTGGATGTTTTATGATAGTAGACATCAACCATGAGCAAGGTATTTCTTGAGGAAATATGTGGGGAGAGATTTATGGCCCAAAGAAAGGAGTCAAATGGAGTTCTTCTGTTTTGGCATGGATATGATATTCTGCTGAAGCTGGATAGATTTTAGCAGCAACAAGGAGATTTTTTGATTTGGAACCTTATTATTGGCATAGATTTCTAGAACTCAAACTGCCTCCTGATTGAGAAATTGTTTTTACATTCATTGATTTGCAAACGTTAGGCTACACATCTTCACCTTATTTCATCAATGAATCCATGAAGTCTCCTTCTTTTGGAACTCTAAAAGTTGGATATTAATTGCATCTTTTTTGTTTATGCTATGGGTAAAGATCATAAACCAATTATGGAATCAAACTTAACAGACATTATTCTTTTTAATTTGCCAATACCTTCAGAACGAGAGTCATGATGGGTGTCGAATCCACCAAAAATAATTCCCAAACACTAAACAAATATAAATTGCGCACAGTGGTAAATGGGGTCGATCCACAGAGAATGGAACAAATTGATTCTATTCAAATGC
>JANIJH010000223.1:6164071-6174220 GCA_024520975.1 Erythroxylum areolatum
GGGACGATGAGGGAGGCATAACACTCTCTCAGAAGCTTCTAACGAAGCTAGACGATCAATGGGCTCAGACTGTGGTCGTTAAATCGCTCGGACAAAAGATTAAATTCAGAACGATTAGCGTCAGGTTGCAGGCGCTGTAGAACCCTCGCAGCGCAATGAAGCTAGTTGACTTGGAAAATGATTTTTTCCTTGTGAAGTTCATTGACAAGGAAGACTACCTGCGGGTGTTAACTCAAGGGTCGTGGACGATCTTCGACCAGTCCTTGTTAGTGCAGCGGTGGGTGTCGGAGTTTCGTCCCTCGCAAGGCAAACTCACCAGGGCGGTGGTGTGGATCCGGTTCCCAAAATTGTCCATCGCCAGATATCACACCCGAATCCTTACTGCCTTAGGAAATCTTGTTAGCAACACCATGAAGATAGACAAGGCCACACTGCTGATCCATCGGGGAAAATACACCAGAGTAACAGTGGAGGTCGACCTAAGCAAACCGCTGAGGGGTGGAACTCGATGGCGAGCAGCTTCGAGTGGCTTATGAGGGGTTGACTCAGCTGTGCTTCACCTGCGGCATGGTTGGCCATGCCGACGTTGCTTGTCCGCAACGTCCCCTAGCCTCCACCGCAAGCCCACAACCATGAGACAGCGATGCTAGAGTGACGACTGGAAAGAGGACCACCGGAGCTGCAGTCAACGGGAGCACAACGGCCATAACCTCTAACGGCTATGGCCCGTGGACATTAGTCCAGAATAAATCCCAACTTCCTTCATAGCTCGCCAGACGTAGATGGGACGGAGTAAGGTGAGCAACTCCACGGGTGGCTCGAGGTTTACCCTTCTATCAGTCCAGGACAGTATGGGTGATGGAATGGAAGGACAGGAGGAGAGAACAACGCACAGTAATTCAATTGGAGATGGACAACGATTAAACCTATCCAATTTCTTTGACAAGGGCAAACAAATTGTCAATGGGCCAATCTTCACTTCTACTGAGCCCAGGCATAATTTAAAGAAGGGCACCAAAGGTCAGAAAATAGTCACTATCCAAAAGGTACAAGGATAAAGCTCCCGGGGAAAAAATTCCCAGGGACAGGGATCGGACGCAATCCTATCAATTCCCCTCAAGCCCATAATCCAAGAAAACCATCTAGCGATCGAAATTCCCTCACACATGGAAATGGTCTGCGATAGTCAAATCATCGAGGCAAGAAGCAGGTAGTTAAGGAACGGGTACAATAAATGGAAGGAGTTGAGGCCCAAGAAGCCCTGCCTAGATTCGAGGAGGGTACGGGCCAACATCCAAATGACCCACCAGACCTCTCAGTAGGGTCAGGTGAGATCGAAGCAATGCCTCCTCGGATACCAGCGCCGGCAAGTGATCTGCAACAACAGGGCGAAGGCAACAATGTGGAGCATGTGGGAAGTACCCTCTCTACTCATGTTTAGAGTAGAATTTTTTTGGTTAATTTACGTCGATCATTATATGGATTTGTCAAGGAGTAGGGGGTCTCATTTCCAGACCATCCTGCGAAATTACCTTAGTCATTATCAGCTTGGTATCCTAGTTTTGCTAGAAACCCGAATTAGCAGGTCTAAGGCAAACAAAATAGTCAAGAAGTTCGGTTTCAACTATTCGTTTCGAGTTGAAGTTGAAGATTTTTCTGGAGGGATTTGGCTCTTGTGGGCTGAATTTGACGTCTCAGTCATTATAGCTCATTGTCAATGTATTCACACCACAATTTGGCATGCTTTTAGGACGTTTGATTTTACAGCTGTCTATGCTAGCCCGCAAGTCTCGACACAGAACATCCTGTGGCCCATTCTTACATGGCTCGGGCAATCCACTCATCGACCTTGGCTCATCGGAGGCGATTTTAATGCTAAGTTGGGACTTTCGAATAAACGAGGGGGCGCCCAGACCACGTGTGTTGTGAATAAATTGTTCCAAGAATGGGTGCATGTGTGTGGTCTTCATGATCCGAGCTATGTGGGTTCCAAATTTACATGGAGGAGAGGAAGGGTCCAAGCCAGGCTTGATAGAGTTTTCTATTCGACTTCGTAGCTGCAAAATTATCCCCACACGGTTAATCACCACCCATCTTTTCTAGGGTCCGACCATCGACCTATGTTAATCCGTACCCACCGACCTCCTTCTAGCAATCTAGATATCCCTATGTTTCATTTCCAAAATGTGTGGCTCACTCATCTAGATTTCCAGGCTGTGGTAGCTCAGCACTGGTTACTCGAGGAGACGACGATGCGGAAAGCGTTAGCCAAGTTCTCTAAGCATCTCAAAGCTTGGAATAAATCAGACTTTGATAATATTTTATTTCGAAAGAAAAGATTGCTGGCTCGGCTGGAGGGTATTCAGCAACACATGGCGGTCGGCAATGTAGACCCCCTGCTAGACTTGGAGGAACACCTTAGTGGGGAGCTGCAATAGGTCTTGTATGAGGAGGAAATTTATTGGCATCAGAAAGCCCAGTGCAATTGGATCTCTCAGGGTGATCAGAATACAAAATATTATCATACCCTTACTCTCTCCCGCCGAAAGAAACTCAAGATTGAGCACCTTTTTACGCCGATGGTACTCTAGTTTCAGATCCGGGACAATTGGGACTTGTAGCTAGGAATTTCTTTGTCCAACTCTATACTAATGACGACAGACCAGTTCATAAGTTCCCAATCAATGGAGCTTTACCTTCGATTTCTAGGGATAGGACCCAAATGCTTACCCAGCTTATACATAATCTAGAAATCAAGACAACGGTCTTTGACATGAACCCTAATAAGGCCCCTAGGATAGATAGATTCAACGTGCTATTCTTTCAAAAGCAATGGGGATAGATAGGACCGAAAGTGGTGGAGTACATTCAGCAAGTGTTCTGCCTCGACCACTGGGACAGGGATTTAAATCATACAATTTTGGTACTAATCCCCAAAATCCCCTCCCCTTATAATATCACTCAATTTTGTCTGATTAGTCGTTGCTCAGTGCTTTACAAGATCATTTCGAAAATTATAGTGAACTGTCTGAAAAACCATATGGATTACCTGGTAGAAGCCAATCAATGCAGCTTTATCTCTGGCAAACAGATTACTGATAACATTATCATCGCCCAGGAGATTATTCATTCGATGCGTAAGAAGATAGGAAAAACAGGATATTTGGCTATCAAAGTTGACTTAGAGAAAGCATATGACCGGATTCGCTAGGACTTCATCCAACAGACCTTCCAGGACATCGGCCTACCAAATACTCTAATCAAGGTCATTATGCAATGTGTGACAACAGTGTCTATACAAGTTGACTAGCAAGGTTCCTTGACAGATCCTTTCAACCTTTCATGCGGTTTTCGACAAGGGGATCTGCTCTCACCTTACTTGTTTGTCTTGTGCATAGAACGGCTGGGCCACCTAATATCATAAGCCATAGACAAGAGCAATGGCAACTAATCAAGCTGAGTCCTCGTGGGCCTCCCATATCTCACCTATTCTTTGCCGACGACCTGACTCTGTTTGCAGAAGCAGAGGACTCTCAAACGCAAGTCATTGTACAGACCTTGGAGGTGTTTTGTCAGGCTTCAGGTCAAAAAGTGAATACTGGAAAAACTAGAATATTTTTCTCCAAGAATGTTTGTCCGGCTACCGTTCGACATCTTAGTCAATCTCTGCACATCCCCTGTACAAGCAATCTTGGCAAGTACTTAGGAGTCCCATTGATTCATGAACGCACAATGCGGCACACTTATCAGTGCCTCCTTGATAGAGCGCAGCAGAAGCTCACAGGCTGGAGCACTAAAGTTTTGTCCCTGACAGGGCCTATTACTCTAACTCAGTCAATCATCTCCTCGCTTCCTATCTACACGATGCGACTCCTGTGATAATTGTGTGATGAGTTGGAGCACATAAAGAAAGACTTTATCTGGGGCACAATGGGTGAGCAGTGGAAAACGCACCTGGTTAACTGAGAAACTGTCTGCCAGCCTAAAAAAACTATAGGGCTGGGCCTCAAACGTATTCAGTCCTCCAATGATGCTTTATTGACTAAATTAGGCTGGGTTTTCGTTAATTAGCCCACAGCCCTTTGGGTCAGATTCATCAGGGCCAAACATCGTCTAGGCCCTCATCCCATCCCTGATATGATAGACAGGAGAGGGGCTTCGATCATTTGGAGGGGCATTTCTGCCACCTAGCAGTATGTACGGCAAGGTATGAAATGGAAACTGGGCAATGGACGGTGCATTCATTTCTGGTTGGATAATTGGGCTACCGACTGGGGTCCACTAATTTTTGTGATGACCTTTCCCATTCCCGATAGCCTTCTTCATGCCACTATGGCAGATTTTATGCACGACAATGGCAACTGGCGTTGGAATTTGTTCCAACATTACTTACCCTCCACGGTCTGTATAGATCTAGCCGGGATGTAGAGGACTGTTGTTGGATTAGAGGATGATATCTCCCCCTTTTTGGCATTGCTTATCACAAATATGAAACTCCCCCTAAATAACATAATTTGACATATAACCATCAAACGCACAAATCCACCTTGGGACAAAAGGATACCAAAAAGTATGACGAATAATCATGCATATACCTTAAAATCTCCCCCTGAATAGATCATTCACTATAAACAATCTGATGTCTCCCCCTTAGGATAAAACAATTTCAAAAGGCATAATCATAATAATCAATAATAGGTGCAGTGGAAGAATCATAAGCACGTCAAGATAATAATTTAACACCAGTCAATACACATGCCAAAATATCATTACTTACTTCAATTTCATTTTCATAAGACTAATCAAATTCATAAACCCAAGCAAATAAAGCTGAGTATTACCAGTGTAGTGAGAGAGAGAGACCCGAGAGAGAGACCCACATTGATGAGAGAGCTGAAGAGTCTTCAGTAGAGCCAAATAGAAGTCACAATGCAAACTACTAAAAAGATGGGACGATAATGGCAACATAAAAACTAAAGAACTAAAAAAGACAAATCTTTTTTTTACGTTTCATTTTTTGTAACAACACAAAAAATACTTCAAAATTGTAAAATACACTGTCCCTGTGCCCCTCGAAGAAATTCAAACCTAGTCTTTTTCTTTGTCATATTATCTTTGTCATCGATTTTTTCTTCTGAAGTAACTGACTTGTCCTTTGTCTAAACAGTTTCTTCAAAAGCAGTAACTAACAGTGAATCTGTATAATTTCTTGTTTTTCTTTCACTACATTTTTATGCTTGTACTTTTTTTAATCCAAGTATGCTTCGGTACCCTGGATTGCCGCTAGAAATTTAATGGAAAGTGTCTAAATTTTCAATTATGACTCCTTTGAAACACTATTTATAACATCTTGTAGTATCTCGGCCTTAAGTGCCCGATAACTCCACAAAAATGACATGTGGGTACAAACATTTGATTCTTTCTTGATGTTTCTTCTTTTTGGACAAATCTGGACATATTATTTTTCTCCTTATTCACTTTAGAGTACTCACCGTTATAGTTAATGCCTTGAAGATCCCCTTTAACCTTACCAATTTTCATTAGCTTTTATAATTTTTCTGTGCCTCCATTCAACATTCTCAATCCCTTTTCAGTACTTACCAATTTCATTTTAGCTTCACCAAGCTCATCTAACGTCAATATCAGTTTCTTTTCTAACTCTTGGATGGTGTTCTTCATGGAGAGATTCTCTTCCTTCAATCTTTCATTCTTTATACATATTTTCACCCATTTTTCATACATTAACTCATAGGCTTCATAAATACCTTCCTTTTTATCATCTAAAGTACTGTCATCACTGTCGTAATCTGAGATTAAGCTTTGAGCTGAATTGTCTACATTTTTCCTGAAATTTCCCAATTTACTCACTTTTTCATTTTCATTTACTTCATTCTAGGTTACTATTAAACAAGTAATTGGACTTTTGCTGTACAAAGTAACTAATGCACCACTATTCACAACTTCTTCTTCACTTTCAGATCCGTTATCACTCCAAGTGCTCGTATAGGATTTTCCTTTTCTCTTCTTTATGGTATTAACACACGAATATGTCCGAAGCTTTGACACTCATGGCACTGAATTTTCTTTACCTTTCTTTCTCCCTTTTGAGTTTTGGCTTGTTTGAAGTTGTTGTTCGATGAGCTCCCGCCTTTTTTCCTAAACTCGGATCTGTCCTTTTTCACTCTCTTAAGCCATTTAATGAATTCTTGTGTTAATAGCTCTATATCCTTATTTTCGTCATATTCATCTTCTAAGTCATTCACAACTTTACCAATCTCGGCTTGCAATGCTAATCCTTTCTTCTTCTCTCAATTGTCCCTCAACAAATTCATTTTAAATTTTGTAAGAATTCTAATCACCTTCTCCAATAACAAGTTATTGATGTCATGAGCCTCCAATTTTCGGAATAAATCTTGGAGGTAGTGATCTCAACGTCTTCTTGACTAGTTTCATATTGGAATATTTCTTCCCCAATTGATATGCCTGATTTGTTATATCTTGCAATCTTTCATGAAAGTCTCCGATAGTCTTATTTTCATCCATCAATAGTACTTCAAACCTCACAGCTAACATCTGTAAGTTTGATGCTATCACAGATTTGGACCCTTCATGAATAGTTTGCAAAGCATCCTATGCTATCACAGAACAAATGTGGTTTTTTATTTGTGTAAAACCTACATCTTAAGTGCAATATCATATTGGACTGGCTATTTTTCATCTGGCTAGTGATTTCTGGAACTCAATCTGCTTTCTAATGGAGAAATTGTTCTTAAGTTCATTGGTTTGAAAACATTGAACTTACATGTCTTGACCTTGTTTCAGCAATGAATCAATGAAGTTTCCTTCTCTTGGAACTCCAAAAGTTGTAGATTAGTTACATCTTTTTTGTATATCTTATGCTTGAAGGTAATAAACCAATTTTGAAATCAAACTCAATACACATATTCTTTTTTATTTGCTAATACATTTAGAACAATACTCAATAGAAAGATATAAGAACATCACATCTAGAGCATTACATCAACAGTTGTACTAGTCATTCTTTCTCAAACTGAGACTGGCATTGAAAAGAGAAGTTACCAATTTGCTGCAGTTTGCATTAAGTTTTTCCGGAATGAAATCACAAATTGTTTCTCTCCCTGATATTTTAAAACTGAGAAGATGATCTGAATAATTGTCAGGATCTTGCAGAAATGAAAGCTATAGTAGTCCATGGACTTCTGAAATAGACTTGCATTACTTCACTCAACCATTTTCCAGTTGTCATGCTCTTCTTGTTATTGAAGTAGCATATAAGCTTAAATTTGGTACGAGAGAAGATGTCATAAGGTTTCAAACTTGTAGTGAGCTCACGAAAGGTTTTTACAACTTCTTGATCATTAGGAAGATGATTTAAGAGTATTCCTGCCTTCTGCAAATCTGCAAAATCTTCTTTAGTTGTTATAAATAAGTTGAGAAAGCTTATATAAGATGTGACTACCAAGTCCTTAGTGAAATTTGGATGCATTTCGAATGCTATCAAGTTGAATAAGAGAACCTTCCGTGGTTCACTAACAACAAAGCTAGGAATCTTCAGCTTCCAAAATAAAATTCCCTGGTCAAAAGGTATATCACGTAGAGAGCTAGTAGAATGGTTCGGCTCCAATCTGATTCCTGCTGTATGAAGATCCTTAACACTGCGAAAATGTCGAGAAGTTGCCGAAGTTCTATAAGAACGACCATCTTTCTCCCGCAAAAACGTTTATGGGACCGCATTAATGCTAATATACTCGAAAAAAGAGAGAGCTTTTGTTGAATTAATTCTTAAACAACGGCAAAAGAGCTTTCAAACGGTGGTCCTTTTGCAGTTTTAACAAACCTCTTTGACGAAGTTCATCCGAAAGAGCTCAAGCAGATGATTTGCCTTGTTAAAACTCTGGTCTGTCACACTGTATGCTTTTACACCCTTTTCCAGTCTTTCAAAGTTTATCATTTCGATGATTTCGATGAACCGACAGATTGATTGTCTAAATCCCTATGATTGTTCTCGAACAAGAGGATCATTCTGGTACAACTGCCCTCCTTCCTTACTAAATTCCATAACTCCCAAGGGAAGCTGGTTATCTATTATCATCAAATCTGATGCCACAAGCTCTATTTGATCAAAGGCAATTTTCATACTACAGAACATGTTCTCAACAAAATAGAAAACAAATTGGATCAATGCACATCCATCTAAAAGAACATCCATGCAAGTTCCTGGTCTTCCCCACTGAACTTTAGCAGCTCCTGTTGATCGTAGCATTCCTTGAAGCTCTCGATTTCATTAAGAATATTGTTGTATAGTATCTCTTTGGAGTGCCTGCTCCTTCTAATGAAAACTTCTGTCAGTTGACTTTTATAATGTTGGCCTCGTTTGAGCTCGTTCTTGTCATGGTGGACAAGACCAATCGACATGAAATGAGGTTGGATGTACCTTTTGAGCTTAGTTTCCATGCTTAACAAGGTTGGAACCTGTCCTATAAAGGGTTTGTGTCCATTATCTTCTTCCTTGACTGAAGCTTCTAAGCCCAATCTCATGAATCTCTCTTGCAAGCGACTCTCTTGCAATCTACCTCTGATGGAAATAACATGCTCAGTCGCAGTCTTCTCAGGTTAGTTATGACCTTCACCAGGGCGTTCCTATTGTTTTAGAGGCCCTAGGCGAAGTAAAAAAAAAAAAAAGAGGCCCCGATAAATTGATAATATACAAACATGTAAACTTAAAATTTTTACACATTTGTATGAAACATAAATGACTCAATTTATGAAAAATAATTTCTCTATATATTTCTAGATACAAAATCATTAATAATATTATCAAGATCAATATTATCTAACACATCATTCTCAATACATTACATAGCTAAACCATTTAGCCTTTCTTGTGACATTGATGACCTTAAATAGATTTTCAATAATTTTAACTGTTGCATGCGAATGTGATGACTTGGCCCCCTCCACATTTCAAACTTGGCTGGCAGTGGTTGGTTGCTTACGTTCCTCAAATGTCAAAGGAAGAAGGTTGTGATTGGTGGCATGTATTCAACTTGGCTGGCGGCATGCAAGTATGTCAAATATAGTTGGTGATTTCTTCATTCATTCAACAATTTATGGCTGCAGGTTAGAAGGATTTGGACGAAAAATTGTAGGGACTTCAGCTATAAATAAGGTTGCAGACTTATAGAGGAATAAACCATTCTTTCCTTTCTGAAATCCTCTCATCCTCTCTTTTGTATACTTATGAGTGTTGAAAGCCTTTTATTCCAGCCTTTTGTACTTGTATACATTTTTCACATATTAGTAAAATTGCTCACCCTCCGGCAGTGGACGTAGGTCACATTGACTGAACCACGTAAATCTTTATGTTCTGTCCCATTAATTTTTGTCTATCTTTATTTTTGTTATTATTTTTTGGCTATTAAATTCAACCGGTATCCGATCCGAGGGTATTTTATCTTAACAACCTGGTATCAAAGCTTCTTTTTTTTTCTAACTTACCGTATGCTCTATGGTTGCCACTAACGTGGACCCTCCACATCAAAAAGTAACTTAGATTTTTTTTGTAAGTCTAAATGGGGTCTACTGCCTCGGTTTTATCTTGTGGGGCCCACTATTTCAAATTTATCTTGCGGGGCCCACAGCCTCGGTTTTGTAAACGGAGTTCAGCTTTGTTTATGGGGCCCATGTCCCGACTTTGCCTATGGGGCCTGCATCTGTGCTTTTGTGGGTCCGCTGTTTCAGTTTCTTGTGTGGGGCCCACCTGAAGAAAAATAGTCTAAATATCAATTTTTGGCTATCATGACGATAACGAAGACCTCTATTGAAAAGTTTGACCAGAGCATTAATTTCGGTATGTGACAGCTCAAGATGCAAGCCGTTTTAATACAAGATGGATGTGAGATTGCATTTGCTGGAGTGGTGAAAAAGCCAGCAAATATGGCGTCAGATATATTCACGGATCTAGATAAAAAGGCTAAATCAGCCATCATATTAAATCTCTCCGATGAGGTTTTGCAGGAGGTTGCTGGTGAAAACACAGCGAAAGGTATGCGGGACAAATTGAAAGCTATGTACATGAAGAAGACGGTGGAGAATCGGCTTTATTTGAAACAAAAGTTGTACATGTTG
>JANIJH010000223.1:6174320-6197719 GCA_024520975.1 Erythroxylum areolatum
TCTTAACTTATTATCTTGCAAGTCACTAAAATGAAGAACAACACTTTAATTATATACTAATATTTATAATTTCAAAACATTTTCACTCCTAATTTATTATCGTTCAATTTGCTAAAATAAAGAACAACTTTCTAATCATGATTTATCTTTTTAATCTTTTTAAGTCATGTAAAGAATGACGTTATTTTGTATGTAAAAGAAGTTAGAATTTCATATCAAGTAGAAGTTCAAAAGTAAATACTCCAGTTTAAGTTAAATTTTAAGTTTTTAAAGCTTGAACTTATTAGAATTTTTAATATGAGTAGGGTATAGAGTTCATTAACAAGAATTAGGTTTTGGTCAACCATTGTTAAACTAAAACTAGTCATTTGAATAGTTGACCCTTACTACTTATAAACTTTTTAACATTTTCATGTTTAATCAATATAGAATACTCTAACACTCCCCTTAAGTACAACTAAGATTGGACATTTAGTTATCACTTGAAATAAACTCAGTGATAACCATATCAGATCGATGGGATTAGACATCCAGACGGACAATTAAAAAATTAATAATCCAGACGAAACATTTTATAATATCATATTAGAATTTTTAATAAGAGTAAAGCGTATAGTCCATTAACAATAGTTAGGCTTAGGTCAACTATTGCTAAAATAACTAGAACTAGTTATTTAAATTGTTGGTCATTATCATTTATAAACCTTTTTAATATTTTTATGTTTGGTTAATATGAGATACTCTTATATAAGTAATACCAACAAGCAGCTAATGCCATTTTGAATCCACAACTAATACCTAGGAGCAAATATCTATACATGTTTTCTAGTGTAAAAGTTTGTAAGAAAATTTTAGTTTATTTCTTTTTAAAATTGCAATTATTTTTACTTATAATCAATAAGGAATCAAGTTTTCAAAGGATAAAAATTCATAAAGTTGTTTTTGTAAATAATTTAAGCTCGATTATTTTTATCTTTCTTTTGAAATTTCTTTAAAATTTTATCATTTATCTAAAAAATAGAAAATATAATAAGAATGTTTCAATTTACTTAAATATTTAAAGTGGATTGTGAATTAAAAATAAAGAAATAATAGAATTTATAAACAATTACAATTGAATTTATTATGTAATTATTGAATCACTAATTCGTTAAAATTTATGAATTATTAAATGTATTTTGGTGTGATTGCATTGAATGTGACCAACAACAAAAATACCTGCTTGCCCTACATGGCATTCAAACTTGAACAAGTACCCTTTTTGGTGGACAAGAACCTTTATTGCATTCAAACTTGGACAAGTACCCTTTTGGTGGACAAGAACCTTTATTGATGTTAATGGCTGACAAGAAAGATCATTTATTAAAATTGAATCAATTTGAGCAATTAGAGAGAGAGAAGTTCTAGACTTCTCGGAATAGCTTCAGTATTTTCAGGTGACTCTTGAGATTTCGTTTCCTACGCGATGTCGTTGGGGGTGATCATGGGGCCCCATGATCACGAAGAGCACATCTCAAAATGCGTACGTACCCGAAAGAGGGAGGACAATCCAGCTCTGCACCCAAAACCTTCATATAGCTTAGCTGTCACAGGGACAACGCAGGCAACTGCTGCAACGGCAGTTTCCACATGGCCCGACGAGAAACCAGTCGACGTAGAGGAGGGGGATATTATCCAATTATCAAGGGACAATGAAGGAGGCATAACACTCTCTCAAAAGCTTCAAACGAAGCTGGACGATCAATGGGCTCAGACTATGGTCATTAAATTGCTTGGTTGAAAGATTGGATTCAGAATGATTAGCGCCAAGTTGTAGGCGTTGTGGAACCCTCGCAGTGCGATGAAACTAGTTGACTTGGAAAATGATTTTTTCCTTGTGTAGTTCATGGACAAGGAAAACTACCTATGAGCGTTAACTCAAGGACTGTGGATTGGCTTCGACTAGGCCTTGTCAGTGCAGCGGTGGGTGCTGGAGTTTCGTCCCTTGCCAGATATCACCCCCGAATCCTTGTTGCCTTAGGAAATCTTGTTGACAACGCTATGAAGATAGACGAGGCCACACTGCTGATCCATCAAGGAAAATACGCCAGAGTAGCAGTGGAGGTCGACCTGAGCAAGCAGCTGAGGAATACGGTGGAACTTGATGGCGAGCAACTCCGGGTGGCTTATGAGGGATTGCCTCAGCTGTGCTTCACCTACAGCATGGTTGGCCATGCTGACACCGCCTGTCCGCAGCGTCCCCCAGCCTCCACCCCAAGCCCACAACCACGAGACAGCGATGCTAGAGTGACGACTGGAAAGAGGACCACCGGAGTTGCAGCCGAGAGGAGCACAACGGGCCATAGCCATTACAGGCATAACCTCTAACGGCTATGGCTTGTGGACGTTAGTCCAGAATAAATCCCAACATCCTTCACAGCCTCACCAGACGTAGATGGGACGGAGTAAGGTGAGCAACTCCAAGGGTGGCTTAAGGTTCACCCTTCTGTTAGTCCAAGACAGTATGGGTGATGGGATGGAAGGACAGGAGGAGAGAACAACGCACCGTGATTCAATTGGAGATGGACAACGATTAAACCTATCCAGTTTCTTTTACAAGAGCAAACAAATTGTCAATGAGCCAGTCTTCACTTCTATTGGGCCCAGATGTAATTCAAAGAAGGGCACCAAAGGTTAGAAAATAGTCACTGTCCAGAAGGTATAGGAAGAAAGCTCCCGGGGAAAAAATTCCTAGGGATAGGGATCAGACCCAATCCCATCAATTCCCCTCAAGCCCACAATCCAAGAAAACCATCTAGCGATTGAAATTCCCTCACACACGGAAATGGTCTGCGATAGTCAGATCATCGAGGCAAGAGAGCAGGTGGTTGAGGAACGGGTACATCAAATGGAAGGAGTTCAGGCCCAGGAAGCCCTACTTAGAATCGATGAGGGTACGAGCCAACATCCAAATGACCCATCAGACCTCTCGGTAGGGTCGGGTTAGATCGAAGCAATGCCTCCTCGGATACCAAAGCCGGCAAGTGACTCACAACAATAAGGCGAAGGCAACAATATGGAGCATGTAGGAGGTACCCTCTCTACTTATGTTTAGAGTAGAATTTTTTCGGTTAATTTATGTCGATCGTTATATGGAATTGTCAAGGAGCAAGGGGGTCTCGTTTCTAGACCATCTTGCAAAATTACCTTAGTCATTATCAGCCTGGTATCCTAGTTTTGCTAGAACGAATTAGCGGGTCTCTAGCAAACAAAGTAATCAAGAAGTTCGGTTTCGATTATTCATTTCGAATTAAAGCCGAAGGTTTTTCTGGAGGGATTTGGCTCTTTTGGAAGGCTGAATTTGACGTCTTAGTCATTATAGCTCATCGCCAATGTATTCACACCACGATTCGGCATGCTTTTGGGACGTTTGATTTTATAGCCATCTATGCTAGCCCACAAGTCTCGACACAGAACATCCTGTGGACCATTCTTACATGGCTCGGGCAATCCACTCATCGACCTTGGCTCATCGGAGGCAATTTTAATGCTAAGTTGGAACTATCAGATAAACGAGGGGGCACTCAAACCACGCATATTGTGAATAAACAGTTCCAAGAATTTGTGCATGTGTGTGGTCTTCATGATCTGGACTATGTGGGTTCCAAATTTACATGGAGGAGAGGAAGGGTCCAAGCCAGGCTTGATAGAGTTTTCGGTTCGACTTCATGGCTGCAAAATTATCCCCACGTGGTTAATCACCACCTATCTTTTCTAAGGTCCGACCATCGACTTATGTTAATCTGTACCCATCGACCTCCTTCTAGCAATCTAGCCACCCCTATGTTTCGTTTCCAAAATGCATGGCTCACTCATCCAGATTTCGAGGCTGTGGTAGCTTAGCATTGGTTACCCGAGGAGGCGACGGCACGGAAAGCATTAGCCAAGTTCTCTGAGCATTTCAAAGCTTGGAATAAATCATACTTTGGTAATATTTTCTATCGGAAGAAAAGATTGCTGGCTCGGCTAGAGGGTATTCAGCGACACATGGCGGTCGGCAATGTGGACCTCCTACTAGACTTGGAGGAACACCTTAGTAGGGAGCTGCAGTAGGTCCTGTGTGAGGTGAAAATTTATTGACATCAGAAAGCCCAATGAGGTTGGATCTCGCAGGGCGATCGGAATACAAAATATTATCATACCCTCACTCTCTCCCGCTAAAAGAAACTCAAGATTGAGCGCCTCTTTACACCCGATGGTACTCTGGTTTCAGATCCGGGTCAATTGGGACTTGTAGCTAGGAATTTCTTTGTCCAACTCTATACTAATGACGATAGAATAGTTCACAAGTTCCTGATCAATGGAGCTTTCCCTTCGATTTCGGGGGACATGACCAAATGCTTACCCAGCTTATACATGATCTGGAAATCAAGATAGCAGTCTTTGACATGAACCCTAATAAGGCCCCTGGGATAGATGGATTCCAATTTCAACGCGCTATTCTTTCAGAAGAAATGGGGGCAGATAGGGCCGAAAGTGGTGGAGTACATTCAGCAAGTGTTCCGCCTCGATCGCTGGGATAGGGATTTAAATCATTCAATTTTGGTATTAATCCCCAAAATCCCCTCCCCTCAGAATATCACTCAATTTCATCCGATTAGTCTCTATTCAGTGCTTTACAAGATCATTTCGAAAATTATAGTGAAACGTCTAAAAATCCATATGGATTACCTAGTAAAATCCAATCAATGCAGTTTTATCTCTGGCAGACAAATTACTGATAACATTATCATAGCCCAGGATATTATTCATTCGATGCACGAGAAGACAAGAAAAATAGGATATTTGGCTATCAAGGTTGACTTGGAGAAAGCATATGACTAGATTCGCTGGGACTTCATCTAACAGACCTTACAGGACATCGAGCTATCGGATACTCTAATCAAGGTCATTATGCAATGTGTGACGACGATGTTTATGCAAGTTGACTGGCAAAGTTCCTTGACGGATCCTTTCAACCCTTCACGCAGTATTCGATAAAGGGATCCGCTCTCACCTTACTTGTTTATCTTATGCATGGAACGGCTAGGCCACCTAATATCATAAGCCATAAGATAAGGGTAATGAAAACCGATCAAGCTGAGTCCTCGCGGGCCTCCATATCCCACCTGTTCTTCACCGACGACCTGACTCTGTTTGCAGAAGCAAAGGACTCTCAAACGCAAGTCATTGCACAGACCTTGGAGGTGTTTTGTTAGGCTTCAGGTAAAAAAGTGAATACGGGAAAAAAATTAGAATATTTTTCTCCAAGAATGTTTGTCCGACTACTGCTCGACGTCTTCGTCAATCTCTGCACATCCCCTGTACAAGCAATATTGGCAAGTACTTAAGAGTCCCGTTGATTCATGAACGCACAACGCAACACACTTATCAGTACCTCTTTGACAGAGCACAGCAGAAGCTCGCAGGCTGGTGTGCTAAAGTTTTGTCCCTGGCAGGGCGAGTTACTCTAACTCAGTCAATCATCTCCTCGCTTCCTATCTACACGATGCAAACCGGCTCCCGCGACAATTGTGTGATGAGTTAGAGCGCATAATGAGAGACTCTATCTGGGGCACAACGGGTGAGCAGTGGAAAACGCACCTAGTTAACTGGGAAACTGTCTGCCAGCCCAAAAAAATCTAGGGGCTGGGCCTCAAACATATTCGGTCCTCCAACGATGCTTTATTGACTAAATTAGGCTGGGCTTTGGTTAATCAGCCCACAACCCTTTGAGTCAAACTCATCAGGGCCAAATATCATCTAAACCCTTACCCCATCCCCGATACAATAGACAGGAGAGGGTCCTCGATCATTTGGAGGGGCATTTCTGCCACCTGGAAATATGTACGGCAAGGTATGAAAGGGAAGCTGGGCAATGGACGCCACATTCATTTCTAGTTGGATAATTGGGCTATCGACTGGGGCCTGCTAATTTTAGTGATGACCTCCCCCATTCTCGACAGCCTTCTTCATGCCACTGTGGCGGATTTTATGCACGACAACGGCAACTGACATTAGAATTTGTTCCAACATTACTTACCCTCCACTGTCTGTACGGATCTAGCCAGGATGCAGAGGACTATTGCTAGATTAGAGGACGATATCCTGATTTAGGGCCAAATGAATCATGGGCGATTCACCGTAGCGTCGGCTTATGAATTAGTTGAAGGCACCTCTATGACTGATCATAATCGTCTTTGGGACTTCATCTGGAAATGGGTAGGGTCCCAGCGGATTAGGGCATTCCTGTAACTTCTGACTAAAGGCAAACTGCTGACAAATCAGCTGAGAGTAGTTTGTCAGCTCACCACGGATGCTAGTTGTCATTTTTGTGGTCAAGAAGAGTCTACGTTCCACGTCATTCGAGATTGCCCGATAGCGAAAACATTCTGGTGTAACTTTTCCCGCGAGATGGTGGACACAATTTTTTTCCAACAGGAAGTGGATCGATGGATGGCTCACAACCTGTGGTTACAAGCGCAAGTAAACCAGGGTGATTGGGCTACGATTTATGGAGTAGCCTGCTGGTTTCTTTGGCAATGGAGAAATCGAAGCCTTTTTTAAGCAGGTTTTGTTTGGCTAAAAACAGGTACTCGCATAGTTCTAGAGTATGTCAAGTAGATTGCGAGAGCAAGGACAACAGAAATCTGCATTCTGCAAACTCAGAGCGGAACAGTAGGAAATTTAGTTGGTTGGACTAAACCACCTGAGGACTGACTCAAGATAAATTCGAATGGGGCAGTCAAAGAGGGGTCTAATATTGCTACAGCAAGCGGGCTAATTAGGGATTATCAAGGGAGGTGGTGCGGATGATTCTTGCACCACATAGGCAGGGGATCTCCTTTAACTGCGAAACTCTGGGGCGTCCACTCGGGTTTCACTCTGGCTTGGGCACTTGGATATAGAAGAGTTATAGTTGAAGTCGACTCTCTCGAGGTAATTAACACCCTCTCCTCTTCCAGTACAGTACTAACTGATAATCGTCTTTTGGTGGAAGGTACACGAGGACTTCTCTATCGAGACTGGGAGGTTCAAATTCAGCATGTATATTGTGAAGGGAATCATAGTGCAGATTGGATGCCCTCTCTCGCAAAAATTTTAAGCCCAGGGTTGCACGTTCTTCAAGAACCCCCGGAGACTATCCGATAACTCCTTCATCGAGATAAGCAAGGCGCCTTGTACTAAAAAACCCTACGTTAGTTAGGGTGCTTTTGTTTTGTTATCTTCCATTTTCAGAAAAAAAAAAAAAGTAAGAGATCTCTTTGCACCGTCATCGGAATTTCATGGTTTCTTTCATTTCAAGTGCTAACAATGCTAATTGTAAGAGGTTGGTCAAACCCTAGAATTTGTGTTTATATATACCTTATAATTAAATGTTTCAAGTTAAATGTCTTAGTCTAATTGGTAGAACTTGCCCTCAAGTTAAAATCCATATTAACATACTAATTTATAAATATCAATTAAATTAGTCTATTAGTCAAAATAATGAATCCTTATTCATTAAATAATTTATCTCAAACACATATAATATATAAATTATTTCAAATTATTTTGTACACCAATTATATATAATAAAATATAACTCTTTTAAGAAAAAATTTATTCTTTTTTATTTTAAAATTAACTAATTTATTAATTACATAGATTAATTTTTATTTAAGAATTTTTTGATTCATTTGAACATAAATTTATTTTTAAAATTAACTGAAATATTAATTAATTCATTATTTAAAATAAATTAATTAATTTTTATTTAAGAATTTTTATCCTATTGAATTTAAATTTATTTGGTGAATAAAGATATAATTTTTCATTAATCCTATTATAAATTCTTTAATTTTTTATCTAATATTAATTAAAGCTTTAAATTTAAAAATTTTTATCTTACCAATTTAATATTAATACAATTTTAAAACATTAGGATTTTTATTTTCCGATTTAATTTTTAATGTAATTTTTAAAACATTAAAAATAACTAACATTGGAAAATTAGCCAAAGGAATTATCTCACTTAGCGGATTGCATACATGAAGAGTAAAAGACACACGTACCCAAGAAAAAGCACAATATAAGAAAATGTCATGTACATAGGGATAGTCAAATATCTCAACTATCAACGAATCACAACCGTACACATCCCTGCTTGATCTAGTTCTTCCCAAGGTCCTCCACTCCGTAGATCCCATTTTCCCTAAATAACGCAACCAATGACTATCCGATAAGTGATAAGTGATAACACACCAATTACGAAGAAAGGAAGAAAGGGAAAATATCTCAAGAACAACCAGCATCACATGATTTGGCCTCAAAATCATGATCATCTCTGGAGCTCCATCAAACGACAGAAGTCCTCGAAGCAGACAAACCCGTCCCCCTTCTTACCTACCTCTGTTATCATGCGCCCGCAGTCCTCTAGCGTGCACCGGTCATCGCCCAAAGCAGAGAACACCCTGAAAAGCTCCTCTGCCGTTATCCTCCCGTCCTGATCGGAATCAAACACTTCAAAAGCCTCTTTTACCTCGTCCAAACTACCCGGCTCCCAACCAGACCCGACCCGGAGCATCAGTGTATCGACGCTAATGCATCCGTCGCCGTCGCGGTCCACCTCGCTCAACATCGTCGACACCTCCTCCGAGCTTGACGGTCCCGCCCCTAACCTGAGGAGCAGAGCCTCCAAATCGTCTCTGGACACAAACCCATCATTATCTTTGTCTATAAGTTTAAAAGCTTCAACAGTCTCGGAGTATAAACCCCTTCCGTGTATACCGGACCAGTCGCTGGAACTCTCAGGGATAACGCTGGTCGGGGTTCCGGCACCGGCTGTCGTGATGGGTTTGTGTACGGAAGTAACGGAACTGCTGGAGGAGGAGGAGAAGGAAGATGGGTCAGATCTGGACACGGAAGATCGGTCCTTTATGGAGCGTAAAAAGCGTTTCGGACTTAGCTTGAGTCGCATAGGCTTGATGATCTTGATGAGCTCCATTGGAATAAGAATAATAATAACAAGAAGAAGAAGAGATAGAGAGAAAACAAGAAGGTGAGGTTTAAGGAGATCTTAGAACGAAGAAGGATGGTGTATAAAAGGAGTGCCGAGATAATGCAGTGAGTGACATTGCAGCTTCCTGGAAGCTTCGCATGGAGTTAATTGTACTCTTCTTTTCATGTTGGGTTTATATATGTATGTTTTAACTTTTACGGATGTGAATATTAAATTAATGGTTAATAAATAAAATAATGTTTTAATTTTTTATATTAAAACTTTTAATTTAATAATTAATTTTTAATTTTGTTAATGTTATCTTTTCATTTCACAGTAATAAAAATAATTTTTAATTTAATATTTAGGGTTTTGTTAGAACTTTAGATTTTAACTTTTAATAATTAATTTTAATTTTGTTAATGTTATCTTTTCATTTCACAGTAATAAAAATATTTTTTAATTTAATATTTAGGGTTTTATTATAACTTTAGATTTTTGAGACTATTATTTTTGTCTGTTTTAAGGTTATTTTTCAGTTAGGTTTCCATTTAACTTCCTATTTGTGGGTGAGATCAGGACTAAAGAAAGTTACAAGTGTAATATTTTTAAGTGTTTTAAATTTATAAAAATTCAATCAAATATTTTAAAAGATACGTTTATTAATTCACAAATTCAAATTTAATTAATAAATTCAAAATAATTGGTAATTAATTATTGTAAAGCTAACTTAAAATATGAAACCTTGAAGAATTTAAGACAATTTGGACCACCTCAAAATGGTCACGTTAGTCTTGCTGGTTTGGTGATAAGAACGAGACTTTGGTCATTAATAAAAATTGAACTTATCCTAACATTTCATAAATGATATTATCAAATTTCAAACTCAAACCACTTATCATAGTTTCATGTGAATAAGCCCTTTTTTTTAATCAAGAAGACAAAAGGTTTGGTGTTTGAATTTATCAATGTTTTGAAAACCAACTTGTTCGACCGATATTATAATAAAAACTTTGAATTTATCAATTTTTCATATTGATTTTTAATTTTTAGTTTGATTTAATTTAATAATTTTATCATTAAAAATTAATTAATTTATTAATTAATAAGTCAATTTTTATAAAATAATCCGTTTTTATAAAAAATAATTAATTTTATTTAACAGTCTCTTTTTTAATTATACTTTAAAATTTTCAATAAATGAAGATAGTATTTTTCAATTATTATTTAAACCCTTCGATTTTATTTAATCTTTAACTAATTTTATAATGATCTAAACTTTTTAAACTCTCTGTTTTACAGCTTTAACTTTCGGTCCAGTTTGAAAACATTGGAGTATAAAATAAAATTATCCAATTAAGGATCTAAGACCAAGAAACTATGAAACAAATATGTAAATTAATAATTATTAGTGGAAATAATATATAATGATTCATTTAAGAAATTTTTAAATATGATAAATTGAAAATAAAAGCTCATTGAATCATTAATAGTAATTACTAATTCATAAATTAAAAGCAAATTTTAATTATTTAATTTACGAATTATTCAAATGTTGTTAATTCTAATCTATTACTTAGTCATAATTCATTTAATTTAATAAATAATTTTTAAATACATAATTTACATATCATTTGTAGTATGAAGTGCTTGAAGGTTCCCTCCACTCCTTACGGAGTAAACAGCGGGAGAGTTTCAAACTCTGCTTTGCTTAATCTCTAATGAAGGAGAGCTGAAGGAAAAAAGCGTATGTGAATGGAGTTTAATATGCATCAGATTGTCTAATTTTAAAAGACTATTACTACTACTTTACTACATTCTAATACAGGTGTATCTAGAAATTTGCCAGGCAATTTACATGGCTGCTTTCAGGGTGTTGGAAGTCCTGAATTGACTTGTCCTGAGGACAAATTGCCAAGCAATTTCCATGGCTGCTTTTCAGGGTACTGAAGTTGAAATCCTGAATTACATGCCGTGAAAACCAGCTTGCCAGGCAAATTTACATTTTAGGGTTTACGGTTTTGACTTGGCTAGAAATTAATAGGTTAAAGTTAAGCTAATTTAGTTTTGAATTAAAATTTGAGCCTAAAATTTGATTTGATCTGATTTATACCAAATTGTTAAAATAATATTATTTTAATTTAATTAATCAAAACGATATTATTTAGTAAGTACATTTTTTTAAATTAATCTGGACTCAATTTAATCTTGATTTAATCTGACCTAAATTAAATTATCAAAATAATATTATTTAGATTTTTACATTCGTTAAATTAGACTAAGCTCAACCTAATATCGATATAGACTCATTTTTTACCATATTAAAAAATAGTAATTATCAGGGTGTAGATATTGAATCTTTAATATTTGCGTGTCCTGAAGACAACTTGCCAAGCAATTTACATGGCCACTTGTTCATATTGAATTCCTGAACCTACATATCCGGAAAACGAACTTGCCTAGCAATTTACATGGCTGCTTTGCTTTCGGAGTGTTGATATTGAATTCCTGAATCTAAATGTCCTGAAGAGCAACCTGCAAAGCAATTTTCAGGGTGTTGCAGTCCTGATTTTACATGTCCTGAAAACAACTTGGTCTTGGCGAGCAATTTTCATGTCGGCTTTCAGGGTGTTGAATTCCTGAATCTACATATCCTGAAGATTAACTTGCCAAGCAATTTGGCATGGCTGCTTTCAGGGTACTGAAGATTTGAAGTCCTAAATTTACCTGTTCGGAAGACAACTTGCAAAGAAATTTCAATTCGACAATTAAAAAAGAAATAATCTTTTTCCTTGTATAGTTTAAAAAATGGCATAAAAACTTAAAATCTGTAAAATTTATGAAAAATATTTTTAATTTTCAATTTCTCAACCCTTTTTCTTAAACTTTAATTAAAAAATAACGACAAAACACACATAGTATGAACATCAAATGTCAATAATATGATAACTCAACTTAATTTTTAAATTGACATAAATTAATAATTTAAGATAAATATAATAAATTATTAATTTGAGTTAAATTTAATTAATTAAATCTAAGATTAAGAACTGAATTGAATCATCAAGTACTTAATATTTGATTAATCTATGTTTAATATTTATATTATTTGTATTTTGTTTTTATGTTTTAACTAAAGTCTAAGAGAAAACATTTTTTTAAAATTAAAAATTAGAGATTTTTTAGAATTTTAAAAATAATTTTTTAAATTTCTTTATATATATATATATATATATATATATATGATATGCTTATGTTACAAGTGACATACCAAACAGTTCCACAATTTGGGCGAAAGCAAGTGGACAACTAGCAAGCGCCGACAGGAAGCACACGGAGAAAGTTGTCACACACAGACAATTGCACAATGTTTATAGCGTAAAGCAAATGCACAAAGACTGACAGTCACAAACAACTGGCCGTTAGCTTCACTTTGTCATTGCCACATTCCAAAAAGGTCAGTGTCAAAGACATGGACAACCCATAATGATCATATCCTTATCTTTACATCGTTGGATGGAACGGTTTGAGTTACCAGGTGGTTGAAATAATGATCTGAATGTTTTAGTCTTAATTCAAGCAAATTTAGTTTAATTTATTGATTTTAGATGCCCCTAACTCAAATTGATTGATACTCCAATATGAATTCGAGTAAACTTAGCTTGATTCATTGACTTCGGATGATGGCAGGAGAATCGACGTTCAATTCAGGTTGATTTGAAGTTAACAAATTAGGCACGATTAATTCAGATTTTGAGTCGAGTTTAAATTTAAGAAGCCTATTGACAATTTAAACAATTTACCTTATCACAAAATGACATTATTTTAGAGAAATTTCTTAAAATTACATCATTTTTTATTACTTGAACAAGTTTCCTTATCTCTTATTAGTAAATTTGGAAAAAATTATCAAATTTGAACCCTATCAAATTGAATTGATATATTCATTTCATATAAAACTGCCATCCCCTAAAAATATTGCTGATTTTGGTAGTCTTAAATTTTGAAAATAACTGGTAATTTTGTTAAATCTATGCAACAATAGATAATTATTTAAATTTTAAATTTCCAATTAAAAGAAGCTTAGATATATTGTTTAGAGAATTTCAATTTTAAAGGCATATGCAAAATATTCTGATTTTGAATTACTTTTAATCAAATATCATACTTTAATTACAATTGCAATACATAGAATCACAATTCTAATTATACAAAAATTTATTTATACCTTCAATTTCATATAATTGCTTTTTGATGAAGAAAAAGAAGCATTCTAGCCTAGAAATATTCAAATAAGAGTGAAAACACAATATCCTTTCGCAATGTAGAATCTGCTAATAAAGAGTATAAATTAATTTCCTTAAGTTTCAATTTATCTTGTATGTTTCATTAATAATTGTTTATCCAACACAAAAATTGAAAATGTGTAATTAATGGTTAAATTCATAAATAACATTTTTTAATGACAAAATTGTAAATATTATCCTACAATCCGAGATAAAATTTAATTAAATTCAAGCTATCGAACTAAAACGAGTTTCAAAATTTTAGGGGTTTTTAATTTTTTAAATTACCATATTTAGATAAATTGCCAATTCTATTAACTTTATAGTCTTTCTAATAGATTGCAAATAGTTGAAATGTTAGCAAAGTCATGGTCAGTGGAAAGTTCAGTGTAGTCTTGTGGGGAAGGAGATGAAGTATTGACTTGCTTTGTGTTCACTCCTTTTTCTTTAGCTTTATTGTCTATTCCATGATGGGATATGCTTTGAACTGTGTTGCTATTAAACAAACACCATAGATTGATGTGTTGAAGAGCAAACACCACAGATTTTAGATTGGGTCGGATATGTTACTTCTCTTAAATACCCCTCCCTAGATTTTAGATTTTAAATTATTATCTCATCAAATAATTGATGATTTTCATACAATTTTCATGTTTGATGCTTATCCCTTAATCATCACATGTTTGATACTTAATCATCAATCATAATCATGTTGTCAGCCATAATGCTCATGTTGTTTTCAACCAAAATGGTTTTCGTTTATTTTATGAGATGCTTTTCTTACAGAATTATTAAGGATATGTTTTGCAAAATCTGATATATATGTATATAAGATTCATGAACTGGAAAGACTTAGTCTTCAAGATGATACTTGGATGTGTGTAAGAACTTTGATAGAATCCTGAAATCAGAAACAGAGACTTTGGATCTGTGTGGGAAAGGAATTGACTTCCATGCACAGAAGCACCACCAGAATAGGTAAAATTAACCATGAACAACTCTAAATTATAGAGAAAGGAGAATTCACAGCTGCTATCCTCTTGCACAATCAAAAACAGGGATTAAGTAATGAAGATTGGCAACGAGTGTTATGCCTTGTCAAAATTTCAAGTATGTGCAGTGCACAAAATGGCTGCAACTTCACTTGTTGTGGAAGAATCGGACAGTAACTTACCGGTCGAAGTTTTAACTGTACTTTCACTTTTCAATGTTCTGCTTCAGCTAAGAGGAACCAACTCCACATAATATTTTAATGCAGAGGGGCAAGAATTTCTCAGAATTAATTATCCACGGCACGTTGACCATTCTCATCATTTACACCAGGGTCATGCATGTAACTAGGAGGACTGGAAGATGTTTCAAGGAAGTTTGTTGGAGATGCATCATTGTCATCATCATTGTCACCAGAGTATTCAGACGCTGAGCTAGCATCCATATCCTTGTCCGGGCACTCAAGTTGAACACATTCAGGAACTTCACTGCTGTAATTATCTACTTCACGAATCCTATTGGAGAATGGCAAATCTTCCCTTTTGACAACATTCAAAACAAACCCATTGTCAATCCTCTCAGGCTGCAAAAGATCGCCTTCAGTAACCGTTATGCTGGAACCGCTAATGGTTGTCCTATTGTTAAAATCCCTCTGTTCACATTCACTTTCTGAACTTCTATCTGGAGTTGTCACCCTAGAGCTTTGGTTATTTTGATCCTTTCCCCCTGGAGAGTAAGGATGGGCCACAGGACCTTTGTTGAGTTCATCAGCATCAAGATTCTGGACAAAGTCAATAAACAAATTTGCAGAAGTAGTCCTCATCAAAGGCCCACCAGATCTCGTCCAAGAATTTACATCTATGCTTTCGGATTCGCTTTCACTTCCATCATGCACGTTGCGGTTGGTCCTCAAATTTCTGGCAGCAAGAGTCCCTCCAGCAGATCCACCAAATCCCTGATGGGATATGCAAGCAGCATCATTAAGGAGATCATCCTCGAGTGAGCCGGTAGAGTTCTCTCGAGCAATACAGTTCCAAGAAGGAATCCTTTTTGAAGCACTAAATTTGACAGTGTTGGGCGCTGCACTAGCTAGGCCATGAGAAATAGCAGCAGCAGCAGCAGCTCTCTCAGCACTCCTCTTGAGTCTGCGCATGTGGTTGAGAATTGCAACACATTCATCAAGAGCAAGCTCAATGCCAGAGTTAGCTTTAATGGCTGAAAGCTTCTCCCATGTGCACCTCCTCCCCTGGTTGACTGCCTTTTGAAACTCCACATTATTTGGGTTCTGTATGATTTTTGAGTACTGCATAGGAAACAAAGATCCAACAATGATTGAACTCTTTGCTTAACTATAAATAGATTTCTTCAAATGATCAAAATTCATTTTCTTCAAACTTTCAGAAATCCAAGTCAGATAAACCATGATTAAGTTGTTGCCTTTAACTGAGCAATCAATCTAATTTTGCATGTACCTGGGCAAGCGTGGCAGGCATGACAACGGTAACATCACCCTCCCAATCTTGAGCAAAAAGATTAGCAAGTCCCCCTAGAGGAAAGCCAAGTTCCATCACTTGATTGCATCTATGTTTTACTTCCATCTCAGTGAGGTGAGCAAGCTACAAGTAAACAAGGGACGATTAAAGCGGGAGACGAACAAGTCATGCGAGAAGTAAAGTTTATCTTAAGATATGAATAAGCAACAAATATATTTGGAAAAAGATAAATATGCCCATTACAACTCAACAATTCCTAAAATCCTTGACAACTCCCTCTTAATTCAATTCTTCTGTAATGAAGAAAGTTTAATCAAACATGTCCAACTCAAATCTATGTTCTAGTTTATACAGAAGAAGCTTATTCCAAGAATTGTTGCACCTTTGGCCAAACAGTTGGATGAGGAAGTTATACAGGTTCTCCACATGCCAACATATTAAGTGTGTGAAATGTGACAGTCATATATTGGCTATACCGGCATAAAATTGATAGCTAACCAAATGACAAACTAGTAAACAGGAATACAAACTGAGGCCAAAACATTGTGGACAACAATATAATAATGCAAGCGATGGCACAAACATCAGAGGTGTTTCAATAAGGATATGATAATCAGTGAAACCACAAGCCTCACAACCCCTGCCAAAGTTGGAAAAAGAAAGAAGTAACCATTTACATATACAAACTGAACCATACAGCATGATAAGCCTTAAACCTAGAACAAGAACAATACAGATACGAAGAATATAAATTTGAAGCAAAACATTCATACCTTAGCAGCAAAGTTTCCCCCATAAGCTCTTACAAAATCCTTCAGCCTCAATAATGGAGCAATGTGGGGATTTGCCTGACTCACAATAAAATGATTGACATTGAATAGTTCTTTCAATTGCATCATTGGTAAATCAATCTCCAAGCTACCATCCCTCCAACGACGAGCAGATGTATTTGATCCCTCCTCAGGGTCAAGGTTAAATGGGGGATGATAAGGAACAATTTCCCCACTCCTGTCTTTTGCCATCAACTCTTGTGCTTCAAAAAGGCCAGGAAAGGCACAAGAAGCAGTTACAGCACTCCATATAACAACATGAGGTGAAGTTAGGTAATTAAGACATCTAGGGGGCTCATGCTTCCTAGGGGAGCAAACTGTAATCCCTAGAATTCGACCTGTCATGTCGTAAGCTTCTTGAAATGTAAGATTACTTGTAAGATGCCTTAACATCCACTGCAATTGCCGGATCTCATGAACTGCTCCTTGTGTCATGACTCTCTTCACAACTGTAAAGATCCCACCCATCTGATCAAAAAACCGCAATGAGAGCAGAGAATCCTCAAAAAAACTTTGGAGCTCTGGCCATGACCTGGTAGCAACAATAGAGCACATAATGGATCCTACACTAGAGCCAGCTATTATTCTGGGAAGAAGCTTATGCTTCACAAGTGTTTTAACAACTCCCACATGGAACGCTCCAAGAGAAGCACCTCCACTCAACAGCAAAGCTGTTCTCCCAAATGCATGCCTTGTTTCATGCATGAAAGAAAGCTTCTCTTCAAGAGAAAGCTCCTCCGAGCCTGAGTCGCAAACCATTCTCAGTTGAGTTGAGACTTCATCAATATATTCCTTAATGAGCCTAGGCACATGAAGCCTACCCTTGTGAAGCTCTGGGTTACACATGTTACCCATATTTCTTACTAGATCAGCTCTCATACAAAACATTATATCCCTCAAAGATCCCTGTTGGCGTCGGTGGTGGAGTTCTTGAAGTTTATTTCTTACCAATTCTACATCGTACAGGTCCGATTCATTCATCTTCGGGGTCTCTTTGTCAAGCATCTTAGAAGCATGAGCCCATTCCTCATATGTCAAAGCACTTCTCATCATGTTCCTCCAAAATTTCCTCCGATATGCCATTTCAGCCCTCGTTTTCACATTGGTGTATCGTTTCAATAAAACTGCAATTATTGTTACCATTGCTAATATTCCTTGTGGGTTCCTTGGATGCAACCATGATAAGATGGATCCCATAAACTCCCTAAATCTTGTAAAGTAATTCAACAACAGACGATAGATTTGATGCCTCAAATGTGACATTGACTTGCAGAATAAGACTCTGTAAGCTATTGTCCTCCCAATGATTGTTGAAGGTCCAATCGAAAAAGGGTCAACATTTGCCTCATTGCTAATATCCATATTCTGGCTTACAGAAGATAAGTCTACTTGAAATTAGCTCTAATAGGCTAATAGCAGGATTTTCCAGGGAGAAGAACAAGTTCACAAATCCACTTTATATCAAATACCTCTGAATCAATAAGAAAGTAGAAAAACAACAAATACCATTTCGTTTCGCTTCAGTTCATCGCAAAATATACAATCTTCAGCATCTTCAATTGGGCGAAAAATTAGGAACTAGTGTTTTTTGCAGAAGACTTTCTCTGAATTTAATCAATACAAATGCGATCTCATAAAAGAAGAAAAAGCCACAAGAAATGTACATAAAAACAACAAAGTCCAACCTTTTTGATCAGTCAATTGGGTCAACAACCCCAAGGCTTCCCCAGAACCCCAAACCTCCAAACAATGAGGAAAGACCGTTCATTCGAGAATCAAATGAACTTCGAATCACCTTTTAAAAAAACCAAAAAAAACACGAGTGCCCAGATGCAGAAACCTGTCAAAGAACTCAAAGAACCAATCTTTAAGGAAGAAAACCAACAAAATCGAGAAGCTATAAGAAACCCATAAAAGAGCCCATGTATATATGTACAGCAGGATGACGATCTAGTCAAATCAAGAAGTGTGAGTAAAGAAACATGTTAGGATCGGTGAAGAGATAAAGATAGCGATGGGCTGACGTAAGTTTGCATCATAAGATAGATGGTTTGACATCTGTGGCTTTACTCATTTTGGATAGGATCTGCCACGTTGAAAAGACACAACACAAACAAGGTTTTGATGGGTTCTGTGTTTTCCTATAATGTTGGGAATTCAAATTTTGAACGTGTTTACAATGGATAGGATAAAGATACGAACTCGCATACGTCACTTTTGACTGTTTCTATTGGAAAGCAAAAACGTTTGACAAGTAAAAACGCACGAAGTATGCATGATTCATACGATGTTTGCTATTTCTTGCACGCTAAAGGCAAATGGAGTTGGCGTTATCTTTTTAACAATCCTTTGCTTCTATGCTAAAGATAAGGGCCGAAGAAAATGATGGAGTTGTACAGTCATAGCTTGTCACCAAATAGACAACTTTTGGAATTAGTAGGTAAATTGGCAGGTATCACAATGAACTGGGCTGTAGGTAAGATGAGATTGATTTGAGTAAGAATTACACATTAGACCTGGCCTGGCCTAAGGCACTCGGGCTTAATCTTAAGCCTGAGACGCTTGAGCCTTGTTTAATTTGACCTGATTTAATGTAATTATTTTTATTTTTTAAGTAAAAAATTTATTATTTTTTATTATAATTATCCAACTTTAAGTAAAGAGGATTTGGGCAACTCTAACTTGAGCTTAATTCGAAACTTAATTAATTAAGCTCAATATTTAGTTAACTTGGATCTAACCTGTTAATTTTAAGTAAATTCAAGCATGAGAAGTTATCTAAAATTGAGTTTGAGTGAGTTATTTAAAATAATCTTATTTTATATAATTTTTTAAACAACATTATTTTAAAGTTAAGTTTCTTTTAACTCAAATTCGAATTCTTGTCGTGCTGGGAATTTTACCTAAAGCTAAAGTCCAAACAATGTTGCTTTGAGAAGTTTATCCAAATTGATTTCTTTTTAGTATTGATGATTAGGTCATTCGGATCTATTGTGTTAGGCTTCGGACCGATTCTCAAGTTTGAGCTAAGCTTGAAGTTTAGTTATATTAGACCTAATTTATTGACTTTAAACTAAAACAAATTATTACAAGCTTAGATTCCGATCAAACTGTTATTTTATAATAATTAAGTTGATAAATTAAGTCTAATTCAGTTTAAAATTAATAAAATTAAATTTTAAATTAGAGTCAAATTTTTTA
The DNA here is from genome assembly GCA_024520975.1 of Erythroxylum areolatum. Classification (NCBI taxonomy): domain Eukaryota; kingdom Viridiplantae; phylum Streptophyta; class Magnoliopsida; order Malpighiales; family Erythroxylaceae; genus Erythroxylum; species Erythroxylum areolatum. Next base: position 6,194,119 of record JANIJH010000223.1, read on the forward strand.
AAAAAAATATTATTTTAATATATTTAAATCAAGCTCGAGCCAATACTGTGACTAGTTTTAATGCCGCAAAAGAAGAAAAGTTTACTGCTAACTCTGATCCGATGCCACCACCTCAAGATGGTCAGGAAATCTTCACGGAAATGAAGAAAACTGGGCTTATACCCAATGCCGTTGCCATGCTTGATGGACTCTATAAAAACAGGCTAATGCAGGAAGCAATGAAACTCTTTGGATTGATTCCTAATAACGGTGCCAAGCCTGATGTTGTTGTTTGCACGGCTGTTGCAGATGACTGCTGCAAAAGCTCAAAGTTTGACAATGAGAGGAGAATTTTTTGAGAGATGCAGGATAATGGCATCACTTCTAATGCTTTGAGTTACAAAGTCTTGATCCAGAGATTGTATACATGCAACCATTTAAGTGATGCCATGGAATTTTGTATTGCAATGTTGGAAGCTGGTCATTCTCTCATTGTTGCTACTTTTCTTGGATTGGTCTAGGGGCTTTTTGTAAATAGAAAGGTGTTGAAGAGGCCAAGAACTTTATTGCGGAGCTGCACAGGAAGGGACTCTGTAGAACAAAGCTATTAGAGACTTCTTGAATATAAGTGCCCCAGGCACGCCCTTCACAAGTACGAGAAGCCATCTTTGGCCACCTCTCTCAGAAACCTTTTGTCTCATCTAGTGAGGTAGTGCTGCTTTGCATCTCCTGTACTCTGCTTGTGTTTTAAGTTATTTGCTTAGATCTTATAGCAAACCTATATGGTACAGCAATGGAAACCTTGAAGAATGAAAAGCTTGATTTCTTGTCTTATAAATTTAGATAAAATTCTGTTATGGTGAGTGCTGCAATGCCTTGGGAAAGAATTTCGTTTAATGTAATGAGGTTTCAACAAAACATGACTTACTGTATAGTTTAGTTTATTTCTCTAAAGTTGATGCATTTCAACTTTTCAATGTGCATAGACTACGATGAACCTGAATATCGTTCTTTTCTCAATCTTGAGCAACTTCCAAATTGTACAGTCTGAGCATTGTACTTGCAAAATTATGAACTGGCCTGCCTCGTCATCTTACCAAAGAATCAATCAAACTCTGTGAACAAGACATTAGCAATAGCCAAGTTTCTGAGGATTCAAAGATAAACAAGATTAGTGGTTCAACAAGACAAAATTGATATGACAATCATATTTCAAGGAACAAAGCCAACAAAAGTTAAATTAACATTATGGTGGTACATAAGAGGATCTGCAAAAAGAACTATTCTACGAGGACTAAATTTTGCAGCATGGGAAGGTACTCAAACAGCCAAAGAGGGATGGCAGATAAACACATGCAGGTAATGGAAGTTACTCCATCCCAAGAAGTATATCCTGAACTACATGATTATTCTGCTGCATCTTTGTCCTTCTTTTTCTTCTTCTTCTTCTTCTTTTCACTTTTGTCCGCCTCAACATTATTTTTTTCATCAACAGCAGCTGCAGCCTCTACATTCTCCTTCAATTTTTTCTTATGCTTCTTCTCGGACTTCTCTTTTTCCTCTACTGCTTCTGGTTCACTATCATCTTTATTCTTTTTTTTCTTCTTCTTTTTCTCGCTTCCATCAATATCATCCTTATGGTTCTTCACTGTACCTTCTAAATTATCTTCACCACTCTCTTTACTTTTCTTTTTCTTCTTCTTGCTTTCCTCCACACCATCTGACTTCTCCTTCTTCAGATTAAAAGCCTCATCTTCTTTACCATCATCAATTCTTGATTTTTTGGCAGGAACCTGAGAAGCCGGGCTGTCAGCAATCTCATCAGCTTTGCGCTTGCGTCCATCCCCATCTTCAACATCCCCACTTTTCTTCTTCTTCTCCTTTGCCACCTCTTCGGTCTTCTTTGCTTCTACAGCTGGTGTAGCTCCAGCTGCCAGGCTAGCAATTACAGAATCTTGCCCCGGAGCCAAGACCACATTCCTCATCCATTCTTTTGGAGTATTCTCATTAGGCTTTCCATGCTTATCCAATTTTCCCTCTGCAATCAACTTCTTCTTCATGGAAGCCTTTGGCCCCAATCCCCATTTTCTCGGATAAGTATCCCTATCCATCACAACCCTCTTAATCTTTGCCACAATACCATGATCACAAGTAGCCATCACAGCAGTAGTCATCTCGGCAATGCCCAGAGCAATCGCCTCACCTTTTGTAGTCATTAGCACAACTTCCTCACCAACCTCAATATCATTCTCAAACCTCAACAACCCTGGAATCATCAACTTTGCCCCATAACAAATAGCATTGACAGCAGAATCCTTTACAACCAATCTCTTATAACTAGTCAGAAGCACTTCGAGGGGCATGATCACCCTCCTCAAATAAGTCTCATCTCTATAATTGTCATACACCCATTGAGCATCTAGCACATCATGCATAGTCACCATATTATCTTTCTCACCCACAATCCCAGACCTCACTCTCCTCAACTCCTGCATATGCCCACCAACCCCAAGAATCAATCCCAAATGCACACACATAGTCCTCACATATGTTCCCGCCTCGCACGAAATCCAGAACACAACCAAATGCCTATCAACATCATACTCCAACAACTTACTCTCATAGATAGTCCTAATCCTAAGCTGTCTTTTGACAGCAGATATTAATGGAGGCCTTTGAAACACCGCCCCAGTAAGAGTCTCAAGTGCCCTAGCCACTTTCGCAACATCAGGCACTTTACTATGCAATCTAGCTACACAAACATACTCTTTACCAGCACCCTGTTGAGATTTCACAAGACGGGTCGCTCTATCAATGCACACAATCAAATTCCCAGTAACTTTCGGGTCCAACGTCCCACTATGACCCGTTTTCTCGACCCGAAGGATCCGTTTAATCCACGCAACAACCTCATGCGAAGATGGGTTAGCGGGTTTATCAAGATTCATCACACCGTACCTTATGTACTCGGCGAGAGGCCGTTTGAGGGGAGAGTGACCGGAGGGCAACGGGGTGTAGTGACCTGTACGGACATTGAGACGGTCATAGTTCTTCAAGAGGATTGGCCACTGGGAAGTGTCCATCGCCGGAGTGACGCTCTGAGGTTTGATCATGAAGTCGCCGGAGTCGTCACCCGCGGTGGTTTTGGCGTCGGAGTCATTTTGGTGGGTTTTCTTCTTCTGTTTTTTCTTCTCTGAGCGCGAAACCTCGACTTCGGACATGGCTGTAGTGTAAAGTCAGCGTCTTTGAGTGTCTGTGTTTAGGGTTTTAGATTTAGGAGGCTACTGGAAGAAGAAAGGGTCTTACGGGAAATGGGAATTGTATTTATTTATAGGTCTAGGGTTTTATCGGGGGTTTTGGGTGAGAGAGTGGAGAAGGAAGAGTGTAAACACAATGGGTTGGGCTTTGAGCAACAATTTGTTTCTACCAAGTCGATTTGGGTTTTTGCTATAAAAAACTACTAATGGCAAGGTCAGACTTGAGCGACCACTAGGCTGGGTGGTCACTAGCACTAGGATTGGGCCCAACCCTGGGCAAGTCAGCCTTAGATTAAGTTTGATTTGGATTGATTGAATAATAGCTTAAGTTCGATATGTTTGAATTTTTTTTTTAAGTAAACGTT
>JANIJH010000223.1:6214842-6232932 GCA_024520975.1 Erythroxylum areolatum
GTGGTGGCACTGTTAGTGTCTTCCTCGATATCTTTGTCAAGGGTCAACGGAAAGCACAAGTCTTTATTTGGTATAATGGAGAAAGAGGATAAAACGGATGAAGTGCGTTTTGGGGGGTGGTTAAGGCGCGAGAAGAATCGATATGATGTTAGCATTAAATCAAGGTCCAAGAGGGTTGATCCTTCTCCTCAAAACATTCCTGGAAAAGTTTTTAGTTTCATGGAAAATTCGTTTCAGTTGCAAGCTCAAGAAAGACATGGAGAGATTCTTTGAAGCTTGTTTCTTTCTTGGCCATATACCTTTACTTAGAGAGCTGAGCTCATCTTTTCCGCTGTGTCACTGTCTCTCTTTGCAGAGTCGGGATTCTGGTTAATAAATCGACATACTACTAGCTGTTAGGGCCCTCCATAGGTTGATGGGGTTACGAGTTCAGAAGTAGACAACGTTCTTCCCTATTTCCTTTCTTGTGTTTGGTGTCGGATGGAGGTCAAGCCCAATCCACGAAGCAAACAAAAACTTTCCTGTTTGCCTCGATTTAGGACACGAGCAATTGAAAGCCCGAAACTTGATTCAAGAGGACAGGTGGATTGACTTAGGACAAGATAACCTGCTCCAGTTCAAACCAAGTAACACCAACGAACCAGTTCAGGCAAAATAATCTTGATTGATCTTTTGAACCAGTCAGATTTCAGGCTAAGTTGGAACAAGTTGAATTTAGTCTATTCAGTTTAAAATAAATCGAATTTGAGCTAGATTTGGACCCAAAAACAAGTTAACTTGAAGCATGTTAAAAGTTGAAGTGTACTCGTGAAATCAATAGACCTTGTCATATTTCGGCAAATATTGCCCTGTTTAGCTGTGGACTTTGATCGCTATAGTAGCTTTATTGCCATCAAACGTATGTGATGGTTGGAAGTAGCATTAAGCCATGTTTAAACAAAAACTGAAATATTGATGCAAGTTCTTGCCTTATGATTCATATCTGAAAAACTCCAGATGGTTCCAAAACAACTAATTCTTCAGTCTAAATGCTCTTCTCCTAATCCAAACATGAAAAAAGGTCAAAAATTTTCCATATAGGTATCAGGCATAAATTGTTCGTATAGTACACAGCCAATAGGGTTTCCATTGTATGATATTAGATACAACAGTTCCCAGCAACCTGGAAGCAAGAAACTTCTAAACTGCCTTATATGGCACAGGGAGTGGCAGAAGCATATTCTAGAGGCCTCTAATCTAATTCAATAACTGTAAGGTTAAAAAACCATGCTGTCCATTCGAATTCATGCCTCAAAGCATGCAACTGGGGCTTAATCCAGATGTCCAATGGCAATGAAGCTTAACCCTCAAATTTACCTTCTTTCCTGCCTCGAGTCCTAATTATTCGTTTTTCTGATTGTCCAGAAATCTCTCCAGTATGGCGTGCCATTATTCGTAAAGGGTGCGCTTCAGTGTTGAAGACCCATTCATCAAGGGAGATAACTGACGATGGTGAAAACAGAAGGTAGAGATACTTCAGTGTCTCTGCAAGGAAGAAGCTTTGCATCATGTTGTCTTTGACACCAGTATTGACCTGAAAATATCATGTAACATTCAGTAGCAGTAGGGAAAACCAACAGAAATATTACTCATTAAGGCTTTATCTTCTTCCTTCAGAGATCAGTTCCTTAAACACCAAAAAAAAAAAAAAAGGAGAGGCTAAATGACATTTTGGACAAAAAAGTTAAACAAGTTAATAGTTTTCATATAAACTATTAGCTAAATAAGCCTGCAACTCAAAAAATTGTGTAAATAGAGTACTTTGGCCCATTTATGTTATTTTATCAAAAAAGTCTAAAAACGTATCCTCCAGGTGTCTGAACAACTAAAAACAAGACAATGTAAGGACTCCAGCATGCATATGTTTCTGTCAAACCTTATCTATTGATGAATAATGATGCCAAGGAGGTAGGAGGAAGAAGAAGTAAATATTAAAATCTCCCCACGGTAAACCTTTATCCTCTAAAAGAACCTTGATTTTAACAATAACATAAATCAGTATCCTAGATAAGGGAAGCCATAGTTTAGTGAGATATTACATTATAACAAATGTTTAAGAAAGTACTACATTCTTAAATAAAACTTAGCTCTTGTGAAGGAAATTATCATCACATATACAGAGATTTCAAGTATAGTGGTTTGGGAGGTAAAAGGCTTGCTTACATCCTTCAATCCAACATATCCTGTCTCAATTCGAGAATTCTTTTCAAATGCTTGAAAAATATTCCAACCCCACTCCTGATATGTTTTATTGCCCGTCAAACGCCACAGATAAAATAGTGATTCAATTGTCTCTGGTCTCAAGATATTCCAAGATGTACCCACATTCATGTCCTGAAAATGATGTATGTAAACCACCACGGGACAGTGGAGAAAACGACAGCTAATAATATTAAGGACAAAGATAACAAAACCATAGCTAATAATATTAAGGACAAAGATAACTAACCTGCCCAGAATGGAAAAAGTAATTCTCTCCAGCCAATTTTGTTGGTGTAGACTGGTAAAAGTTGTAACAAGTCCAGGCAAGCTGGAAAAGGAAACAAATAGGGTTTCAGATGCATACTCATGCATAAACCTGAATCATGTAGTTGCGTATTGCCAAACGAGCAATATACAGCTAATATTCACTACTATAGCAGGATACTAGTTTAATAACTAGTTCTTAGACCATCTATTTCAAATAGCAAGACAATACAAAGTTCACTACCACTAGAATACAGGACACAAACTGTTCCAGTATAAGATATTCAGTAGTGATTCCTGAACTCTAGAAGTGATTTATAGAAACCTATCCCTCTGTGTCCAACAGTTTTTTTGGTTTAAAATCCTGGGTGTGGTTACCTAGTTCTTGATACAAACCTAGGAGTGATTCCTAGATTTATCTTTAATTTCAATTCCTTATTTTATAAATTCTAGTCCTAAAACTTAAACAGAATCCTTGCCAAGAAAAGCACAATTAGGAAGCAATAGAACAGAATCTGTACCAGAAACTGTTACAGGTTCTTCCTTAAGCATTTAGTAAGTTGAAAGGGAGCAGGTACATAAGGCTAAAATGTCAAAAGATAAAAGGTCAAAAGCTGCTCCTTAAAGATCTTAGCCATCTTCTGGAAGAAGTTATATTAACTAATCCATTTAGGTCGATAAGTAATGCAAATTACTTTCTTATCCTAGGTGAAGTCGTTTTACAAGACCTCCACCTTAAGGTTACATTGAAGCTGCATGATTGAGTTCATGTCGAACAACATCCCACCAGGAAAAGATGCAGTGGCAACAGCCTTATATGGCTACTAGAAATAACAGTATAACAATTATTTTGCTGATGTTTGACAAAAAGATGAATGGGTTCACTACAGAAGTTGTGCATGTGCAAGTTCAACAATCTAACAAAAATAAATGGACAAAAAGCTGGTAGATATTTTCTGAAACTCACTGAGATAAATACACGAGCACACAAGCCAACAACTAACTTTCAGCAAGGGTGACGAAAACTTTTATAATTTCATAAATCAAAGGTTTCAAACACCTCTGAAGGAATTTTTGCATCAAAATAAAGGAAACTTACTACAGTCAGAAGATGAATATTTTTAATATGTAGTTTTGAAGATATCAAGAATACCTCTTCAGCTAACAAAAGATATTTCTGAGAATCAGTTTGTCCATAACCAGAGGCTCCTAAAGCAAGCATTCCTGGAGCAAAGCATGCCAATTCATCCATCTACAAATATAAGGAGATCAAGGAATCAGCATTTGATCCCTAGATTTTTCTTTTTCTTTTTGATGAGCAAACTTACACTAAGTATGGAATAGTGGAAGCAATTGCAGTGATAGGTACCATAAAAATAAACATTACCTTGTCTGTCAGCATGTCTCCACTCTTTTCACAAATGTACGAGAATGATGATGGTGTGCTTCTCCTCACCAAGCTAAACAAGCCCTTCATTGACTTTTCCCACATTTCCCTGCTTCCAAGATACAAATTCCGTTTACTTTGGTATCAGAAAAATTCAAAACGAACATAGCTACAAAAATAGTACATTACAAATTCAAATCAAATAGTGAAGATCAAGAGAAAATATGAAGAAAGCAACTTCACTGAAAAATAGAAGCATATGGTCTTAAGTTATTAAAATACACTACATTTCTTCAATTGAATTCACATTTCAGATTTAATCATGTTTCTACACTCAGAAACCCATGTTCAACAAAAGTATTCTTTACTGGATAACAAAATCAATATATCAACCAAATTAACTGCAACTGATGCAAGTCATTGACAACTACAAGAATAGGTATGATAATATAGTCTTTACCTATAGCCTCTCACAGCTGAAGTTCTGTTTCCCTGAACCCAGACCTTAAGCAAATACTCATAAAAGCTGCAAAAAAATATTTAAGCTGATCAAATTTGGGGGTTTTATCAGAACAATATTAGCAGGTACCACCATTGAAAGAAAATTCGAAGCACATATACTAGACAATAGGTGTCTAAATCTTCCAGAGGTACCTGTCACCCATGGCACCAAAAGTTATTGTGGAGTATGACGCAGTTCCCGAATGAGGATTGATGTAGATTGGAAGTAAACCATCATCAGGATAAGTTCCATTGAGCACCTCAACTACCTTTTCTACCTGAAAGATTAATTTCCAGTCAATATTTATTCGCTATGGAAAGCAAAACTACTAATTCAAGCCATCTTAAAAAGTCCACATAATAAAATAAACGAATCCATTAAATAGCTGAATTTTGTAAGGACAAAAAATAACATAGGAACTATTTAGTCCAATTTTATCAGTGTAGAAAATAATGCCCAAAAACAGCCAATAATGACATGATTTCTGCACATGAAGTCAGCAACACCAATGCATGGATGACAAACAAATACACAATTAGACATGAAAAAAATGGAAGAAACATACTACTCGTTGATATTTTGGATCTCCGGTCCTTTGAGAAAGAGCAATAAATTCAAGCTGCTCGGTTCCAGAATCTGCAAGAATACTGTTTCCCTGGGAACAAGAATGATAGTGAAAACAATTACATTTCAGGAATATTCAACTGTTTATAGACATCCCAGGTCTCAACATGCCACCATGTCAACAAAGAGTGATTGTGTGCACAATTAATAGAGTTACGAGGTGTATCAAACAGATATATTGGAACAGGAATGGCAGGACAGATTGCCTAGCAAAAGGATCAATGAAAATTAGCCTTTCAGAATAGCACCAAAAATATGAAACTCTAGATTATACATTAACGAAATCACATAGTATTAATAACAGATCAGCAACCAACTGACAAAGGATAAAGATAACGATAAATGAACAACTAAAGGAAATGCAAAATAAAGGAATTTCAGGTGCCATCAGAAAGGAAAGCTAAGCTCCAGCCAGATGGTCCATTCAGGACAAGACATAGGGAATTTCTTTCCAATATATGACATGATAGTGACTAGAACAATAACACCTACACCAGTCCATCCAGGGTTACGAGCATTTCCATGTGCCAGGTTAATTGTGTTATATGGGATTCCAGAAGGTGTATTCCAAGCAGGAAGTAATCTGTCAGTAATATCTTTGGCCTTTTCAAGGAAAACTTTGTCTCCTGAAAGATCATATGCACTAAGTAGCCCACCTACAACTCTGGATTTGAATAAAAAGACGAGACGTATTAGCAGAAGAAAATAAAACGTCAAGCCATAACAATCTAAGATACTGTCACACCCAGTATATTTGCAACAGTATTATTTTATTTTAATATAGAAAAGCTAACTATACAGTAAACCTGGTAAATGCAACCTTATAGTTGTTTCAAACACACTAGCGTCATAATCCTTGTTAAAATCCAATGTATTTGCAACCCACCTAAAAGAGATAATAAATAATAGGATCATGTCAGAAATCGTACTTCAGATAAAGTTATTTAAATGGAAATCAATGTAGTTGGCATGTATAAGCAGGTTGAATAGCTCCATAAATGATCTTGCAATACTCTTCCAATAAATGGCAGAAGCTATAACGCAGAAACAAGAAGAAAAAAAATGAAAATATTACAATATGGTTAAAACTGCGTAAAAAGACTTGAAAGATAAAGATTAAGTTACACTTTAAATCTAACTCAATAAATTCCTGAAGTGGCAATAGCTATAAAGCAAAAGAAATCAGCTCCACATATTCCAATTTGGTACCTTTTGATGTCCACTCCCAAGGTCTAATGTCTGGAGAGGTAATGTTAGATGTACTTGGTTTGATAAAAGAAAGTTATAAGTTGAAGAAGTGAACACTCCATATGCCATGCCACAATAAGGAGAGCACGCATAGATGAATCATGAACTATTTTCCTCTATGCATGAATATGTCACATTCTTCATGATATAACATAACCAATACTCGAAAATCTTTACTTTTCTATTTCTGAATCTTTAATTTTCCCCTTTACTACAGGCCAATGCTAGCCAAATTCATTTCTACTTATTTAAATTAATCGTAGTTAAGAGTTTTTTAGAAGGAAAATTAATTTTTTAAAACTCAGAAATCTCTCCCAAATTAGAATCCAAGAATAAACTTAATTTCCCTTAACTCCTACAAGAATGAGAAGACAAAGAGAAGAGAATGATCAGTGCAAAAAGAACAAGGGGATCATTAAATCTAAACAAACTACATGGGAGGTGGAAAGTCTTAACTTACTCTCTAGCCCTCTGGAACTGCTCCTCCAGACCCATTATATATAATGTATCCAGAGCATCTATCAGCGTTGCTCCAAGACCACCAAAGCTATCGACACCATTCTTTGACTGTGGCTGTAAGAACACAAAAACTAGCATTAGCACTCTGGGAATGATGACTTCTTCAATGGAAATTCTAAAACAAGAATCAAGCAAACATGGAGTACATATTGACAAGATGAAGCTTTATCGTGCTGCGATGCATTCAAACAACAAAACATGTACAGCTTTGGCCATCAAATGCAATACTTAAAGAGCAGTGCACAGACAAATCACGTACAAGAAGTAAACATGTCCACCTAAAGAATGACTTATCATTAACCATGAAGTATTTAACATACCTGAAGCTCATCATGCCCCCAAGCATATTTCTCGTACGAACTCCACGCATGTATCATTGCATCTTTTACTTTCTCTCTTCGCTGAATGTCAAGGGGGTCCTCAGAAATAACCTTCTTAGAAGGTTTGCTAGATCTACTATCAATCGATTTAAACACATCACCATGAATACTCTTTAACTCTTCCAGCTGACAGAACCAATTAGCATTTAGTCAAGAACACAAGTGTGCTATAAAAAAAATAAACTGATTCTGTCAAACTAAAATACAAATGAATTTCAAGGAAACAATAAAGAACAAACAGTGCTCTAACTTAATTTGCCTGAGAACAATCAGTATAGCATAAGATTCTTTCCGATAAAAATACTTTCAGGGAAAACAAGGGGCTTTCATTTACCAATTTTACTGGAATTAAACATTCACAAATTTTTAAGAGCTGACAGCTTAAAATCTTTTCTCTACCACCACAAAAAGGGGGAAAAAAAATTCTACTGGTAAGAATATGCAACTCAAGCACTAGGAGAAAATTTATTACCGTAGATTTCAACTGGTTCACTTCTTCATTCAACTGGGAAATTTCTACCTGCAAATTAGCACTTGAATTGTCACATACCAGCAAATTGAAGAAAAACAAGGAGTAAGACAAAGGGCATGTACTGAAACAAGTCTGATTCCACTGTTCAAAGCTCAGGTTATCAGCATTTTATTAAATGCCTATTTTGAATGGATTAAACATACTAATCATCCTCTAGCTAATGCAAGTCGCAGGTGAAAGATCGAAGATGAACTATCATATCTCTAATTATACTGAATGCAAGGCATAAAAAGCTTTTACTCGATCACTGTTCAGACCAACACCCTCCTCCCCCTCAATCACCAATAGAAATAAGAACTGCAGAGTTAATGAAAGAAAAAATGCCAACACATTTGCACTAATTCTCATCAACCAAAGGTTAGATTCTCGCAAAGAGAAACGAAAATTCAGTTCAATGATGCAAAGGTCACTCAAAATCCAGTTCAAAGTCCTATTTTTGCCAACACTTTCTCAACAGCAGTAGTACAATTCCCACCCAAGATTACTAAAAATGGAAGTACAATTAAATACCTCCAAAATCCAAAATTCATATCCCTTTTCCCCATATTCCAACAATTCCTCATTGGTCAAACAGAATAATGCAATTAAAGAACTTTAACAAAAAAGACAACAAAAAGTTAAGATTTTCATCAAATGGAAACAAAGCTTGTCCTCCAATTCCCAACACTCCCTCATCAATCAAACAGAAAATCCAATCAACACTCAATCTTTAACCAAAATAGAAGACAAAATTCAATACTTTAAAATTAAAAAAATCAGTAAACCCCACCTCGTATTCACGAACAAGAGTCTGGCGATCCCAAATGAAGAAAGAAGCACCGACAAAGGCAATGAAAAGCAAAGCCAAACGTTTTGGTCTCTTGAGATAATAACCCGGGTTACAGTACCTCCATTTGCTCGCCGCTGCCGACGACGATCTGTTCTTTCCCATGTAGATCGGCGAGTTCCGATCAACTAATAATCGTGTGGTTGCCGATCAAATGAGCTCAACAAACAACCGTCGAGTCAAGTAGTAACATAAGGAAAAAGTCGTTTAGAAACGGCCCAGTGTGAGAAAAGTCAAGAGTCGAAGAGTCCAATGGCTCTTCAAATGTGAGCTTTTCCCATGACGAGAAGAAGTCTTGGAAAAGAAAATGTATTTATTAATTATTAGAAATGATATATTTATTTATTAGCATATCATCGGAATTAGTGGATACTAATTGTGATTTTCAGAAGGCCAGTGATCCTAAAATTACATATCACTTTATTTAAAAAAACACACTAATATAATAAAATAAATTAAAATTATAGTACAAGAAGATTCAAAGGGTGACGATTGGCGACTTGGTGGAATTGGGAGAAGTCGTAAGTATTATCGCGGGTCAATCTATTGGAGAGTCGGGTACTCAACTAACATTAAGAATGTTTCATACGGGTGGAATATTCACAAGGGGTACTGCAGAACATGTAAGAGCTCCCTCTAGTGGAAAAATCAAATTTAATGAGGATTTGGTTCATCCCATACGTACACATCATAGACATCCTGCTTTTCTATGTTCTATAGACTTACATGTAACTATTGAGAGTCAAGATATTCTATATAATGTGACTATTCAGCCAAATGATCTACTTGTTACTAATATAATTTAACTTCATTCAAGTGTTTTTAATTGAACCTTGTTAAGATATAGATAATTATATCTTATTATTTAATTTTAGATATTATTTGATAATTAGAATTAGTTGTGTTTATGTAGGACTCTTCCAAAACAAATGTTAACAAGGTTTAAAATCTTAATCAAGATGAGATTCAAATAGATAGTATATCTTTGGGATAATGGTTATCCAAAGATTCAATTTTTTTTGAAAATTTTGAATTGATTATGGCAGATGTAATATGGTTGTGATTTACATGTGTATAGAACTGAATGAAGTCATTTTTGTGGAAGGAGTTTTGGATGACTTGGTAGTTGGAATTTTTAGGGAAAACATCGATATGTTTAATGAGTTGATTATGTGGAGATTGAGATCCATTCGTTGCAAACTCTTTGGTTGATCACGCAACTTCGGCTAAAGGTGTGCGTGCTGCATTTCTCTTCTGTAATCATTGTTGATTGGGCAGTATTGTAGCTGGATTTTTTAGGTGGATCACGAATCTAGGCTGAATTGTTGGTACTGCAATTTTCTTTGGTTGTGTTGTCATTAATCGTGGATGTGCAGCAGCTGTGATTTTCTTTCTGGGCTTTTGTGTGTCTTTTGGCTGGGTGATTCGTTACTTTCTACTGCTATATTTTCTTTTATTATTCAAGGACAATTAAGGGCGTTCTTTGGAAGTTTTGCAGCTAATTCATTTTCTAGTCTACGTATTCCTGTGTGTTGTTGTTCTTCATCCTTTGTATGGCTTTAGGTTAACTGATTGGATGTTGATTGTGTGGCTGTTGATAGTGGAAGTGGTATCTGAAAATTTCAGCAACTGAATATGACAGTACTATTGACGAACAACTTTCTGATTTGTCATTGAAAGAAATGAATTAATTAGGAAAGTTGTTTTTTCTTATCTCAAGTGTATTTGTTTATGTCCATTATTATTTTTAATTACTTGAGTTTTTAGTTTATTATCTTTATCATTAAAAGTTAAGAAAATTCTTTGATGAGCTTAGTAAGAGGCGATCATACAATTGAGTGTGAATTATTTTCATGGGTTGTGAGGATGAGGGATAGTGTGAAGGGTTGAGTGATGTCGGTTCAGTAAAGTCTTGTATAAAAGCTATTGTCGCTAGTGAAAGTATTAACCTAGGTAAGGACCTTGCAGACGTAGACAAAGTGTGCTGAACTAAGTTATCAAATCTTGAGTGTTGATCTGTTTAATTTCGTATTCATTTTTCTATTTTTGTTTGTGCTGAAAAATTAATAGTTGCTGATACAGTTGCTTTATATATAATAACTGATAGATATAGTCACAAGCAATTGTAGCAAGACCAAGTTTTTGTGGAATCAAATCTTTCAGGATTTTTAATTGGTATCAGAGTGGGTCACCGAATTAGAACTTGGTATAACAAGTTGATGCAGGTCCATGTTTTGCAATTATGGCTATAAAAGAAAAGGCATCAATCATCAAGCCACCGATGCTAGATGGTTTAAATTATCCTACATGAAAATCATAGACGAGAGTATTCATTTAGGCACAAGAAACAAAAGCATGAAACTTGGTTTTAAATGGTTGGAGACATCTAGTAATGATTGATGAAAAGGAAGAAGCAATGCTTAAAGGTGCATATGAGTGGACAAGGCCTGAAGAAGAGAGAGCGCTTAGAAATTCTCAAGCTCTGCACATCATTTTCAGTGTAGTTGATGAAGGTTGCTTTGCTATGATATCAGCCTATGAGTCAATAAAAGAAGCATGGGATACTCTGCAAACTATACATAAAGGATCAAAATCTATAGTAGCTTCGAAAATTCAAATGTTGGCTATGAGATTCGAAAAACTGAAGAAGGATGAAAGTGAAACGATTGGAGACTTCCATTAGAGTTATATAGCAAATCAAGCACATCAACTTGGAAAGAAGTATTCTAATATAAAACTGGTTAAGAAGACATAGAGATCACTGCCTTCAAAATTCATACCCAAAATTGCAGCCATCGACGACGCTTATGATATCAATGAATTGTATCTGGATAAGGTAATCGGGATTCTTATTAACTTTGAAATGAATTTGTTAAGGGGGAAACAAGAGAAGAATAAAGGATTGGCATTGCAAGCCGAGATTGGTAAAGTCACGAATGACTTTGAAGATAAATCTGATGAGAATGAGGATATGGAGTTATTGATAAGAAATTTCAGCAAGTGGTTAAAGCAAGTGAAGAAGGATAGACCCGAGTTTAGGCAAAATGGTGGGAGTTTATCAAGTAATCACCTCAAACAACAAGCTAAAACTCAAAAGGGTGAAAGAAAAGTGAAGAGAATTTCATGTCATGAGTGTCAAAGCTTTATACATGTGCAAACGAAATGTGTTATCACCTTGAAGAAGAGAAAATGAAAATCCTATACGAGCGCTTGAAGTGAGAACAAATTCAAAAGTGAGTATGGTAGTGAAAAAGAAGTTACAAGTAGTACTACGTTAGTTGCTTTATATAACAAAAGTTTAGTTGATTGCTTAACAGTAACCAAGAAGGAAGAAACTGATAATGAAAATGTGGATAAATCAGAAAATTTTGGAAAAAATGCAGATGAATCAGCTCAAAGTCTAACCTCAAATTATAATAGTGATGACAGTGATTCTAATGACAAAAAGGAGGATATCTATGAAGCCTATGAATTAATGTATACAAAATGAGTGCAAACATGCAAGAAAAATGAAAAGTTAACGAAGGAAAATCTCTCCATAAAGAACATCATTTAAGATTTAGAGAAGAAGTTATTGTCTACATTAGATGAGCTTGATGAAATAAAGTTGAAGCTGGTTAGTATGGAAAGGGGGATGAGAATGTTAGATGGAGGTGCCAAAAAGTTAAAAAAGTTGTTGAAAATTGATAAGACTAAAGGAGATCTTCAAGGCAATGGCTATAAAGATGAATATTCTAAGTATAATGATGAGAAAAGTGGTGTAATTAGATTTGTCCAAGGTAAAGAAGAATAAGAAAATTATACCTAATGTCATTTTTGTGGGGTTATCGGGCACATAAGGTTTAAATGCTACAAGTTATTACAAATGATATTTCAAATGGCTCAAAACCAAAAATCTAGACACTCTTCAATGAATTTCTAGCAGCAGCCCACATTACCAAAACATATTTAGGTTAGAAAGAGTCAATTACAATTACAAAGATGCAGTGAACGAAAAACAAGAAATTATCCAGATTCACAGTTAGTTACCACTGGTAAAGAAATTGTTCAAACAGATGACCAATTGGTTACTTATGAGGGAGGAATCAATTAAACATTTGATGACAAAGTTAACGTGGCGAGGAATAAGGTTAGGTTTGAATTTTTTCGAGGGATACAGGAGCTATGTTCTTTAAATTTTTGAAGCATATTGATGTTGTTTATTAAAAACAAAAAAAGGGGGTTCGAAGGAGTTATTGTCTAGGCTTTCTGAGTTTTTATTTATGCGTATTTTAAGGTTCAGTTGATTGGTGTGTTTTTGGATTTTTCTTTACTTGTTGAATAGTAAATTTAATGTGAGAATGAGGCTTTCCTTGATGATTTGAAAGTTTTGCTTCTGAACGTTGATTTACGGAGTTATGTCAAGAAAAAGTTGATGCTTGGTTGGAGAACTGTAGGAAAATTTGAGTTTTTTAAAGTTTTACCTTGATTTCTCTCTATATCGTGGGTTGTATGAATTTGGGTAATTTGTGTTCATATGGTTTAAGTGAGGAGGAGATTGATTAAGTTTGAATACGTTTCGTTGAATGTATTTTTGGGGTTTCTGAATGTAATCAGTCGTATACAGATGACTTTGATGTAAGTAATAATATGTTGGATTGTGTTAAATTGTCATCTTATCGTGCTGATGATTCTTCAACTGCACCTACTACTAATTCTTATGTCTCTTTATTCAATAAGATTGATCGCATTAAAGTCAATTTTCATTTTAGCATTGTTTTGTTCCAAAGGGGAGATATAAGATTGTTTTTGATGGCTGTTCAATTCAAAGGGAGATTTGATTATTAACCTTGCTTTTTGGCATCTTTTGTCCCAAGGGAGAGAACACTGTGTCAAAACATTTGTCTTTGATTTGTTTGGTTTTTGTTAAATTTGGATGTTTGTATCTTTGGATAATTGATTATGTTTGAATCTCGTTGTCTGATTAAGGGAGAGTTCCTTGTAATTTGTGAATTCGATATTATATGTCCAATTATCTCTTTTAAAGGAAGTTTCAAATATGTGACAAATAATGTAAAAAAGGAGGAGATTATTAAGATATATGTGATTATATCTTATTATTTAATTTTAGACATTATTTGATAATTGAACCTAGTTGTGTTAATGTGAGATTCTTTAAAGACAAGTGTTGATGAGGCTTAAAATCTTAATCAAGATGAGATTCAAATAGATAGTATATATTTGAGATAATGGCTATCCAAGGATTCAAATTTTTCTAAAAATTTTGAATTGATTATGGGAGATGTAATATGGCTATGATTTACATGTGTATAGGACTGAATGCAGTCGTTTTTGAGGAAGGAGTTTTGGATACTTGGCATATGGAAATTCTAGGGAAAATATTGATATGTTTAATGAGTTGATTTTGAGGAGATTGAGATCCATCCGTTGCAAACTCTTTGGCTAATCACGGAACTTGGGCTGAAGGTGTGCATGCTATGTGTCTTTTCTATAGTCGTTGTTGATTGGGCAGTATTGTAGCTAGATTTTTCAAGTGGATCAAGAACACAGGCTGCATTGTTGGTGCTACAATTTTCTTTGGTTACGTTGTCGTTAATCGTCGGTGTGCAGCAGTTGTGATTTTCTTTTTGGGTTTTTGTGTATCTTTTAGTTGGGTGATTTGTAACTTTTTGCAGTTGTATTTTCTTTTATTATTCAACAATAATTAAGGGTTTTTTTGGGAGTTTTGCAGCTAATTCATTTTCTGGTCTACATATTCCTTTTGTGCTGCTATTCTTCATCCTTGTTATGGCTTTTGGTGAACTAATTGGATGCTGATTGTGTGGCTATCAATAGCAGAAGTGGTGTCCGAAAATTCCAACAGGTGAATATGACAGTATTATTGGCAAACAACTTTATGATTTGTTATTGAAGAAGCTGAATTAATTAGGAAAGTTGTTTTTCTTATCTCAAGTGTATTCGTTTATGATCGTTATTATTTTTAATCACTTGAGTTGTTAGTTTATTATCCTTATCATTAAAAGTTGTTGAAAATTTTTTTTATTGAAGTTAGTACGAGACGGTCATACTATTGGGTATGAATTAGTTTCACGACTTGGAAGGACGAGAGATAGTGTCAAGTGTTGAGTGGTGTCGACTCAGTAAAGCCTTGTATAAAAAACTATTGTCGCTAGTAAAAGTATTAAGCTAGATGAGGGCCCCGTAGAAGTAGGCAGGGTGTGCCGAATTGCGTTACCAAATCACGGGTATTGATCTATTTAATTTCATATTCATTTTTCTATTTTTGTTTGTGTTGAAAAATTAGTAGTTGCTGATATAGTTGCTTTATATCTAGTAATCGACAGATACAGTTACAAACAACTGTAGCAGAACCAAGTTTTTGTGTTCTGGATGATGTTAAATTGTCATTTTGTTGTGCTTATGATTCTTCTGCTGCACCTACTTCTAATTCTTATGTCTCTTTATTCGCTGAGATTAATTATATTGAAGTCATTTTTCATTTTAGCATTGTTTTGTCCCAAAAGAGAGATATAAGATTGTTTTAGGCAATTGTTTAATTCTAAGGGGAGATTTGACTATTAGCCTTGCTTTTTGGCCTCTTTGTCCCAAGGGAGAGAACACTATGCGGAACATTTATCTTTGATTTGTTTGGTTTTTGTTAATTTTGGAATTTTTGTATCTTTGGATAATTGATTGTGTTTGAATTTTGTTGAGTGATTAAGGGGGAGTTCCTTGTTATTTGTGAATTCGATGTTATATGTCCAATTATTTCTTTTAGAGGGGGTTTCAAATATGTGACAAATAATGTTAAAAAGAAGGAAATTGTTAAGATATAGGTAATTATATCTTATTATTTAATTTTAGATATTATTTGATAATTGAATCTAGTTGTGTTTATATGGGACTCTTCAAAGACAAGTGTTGATAAGGCTTAAAATCTTAATCAAGATGGGATTCAAATAGATAGTATATCTTTAGGATAATGGTTATCCAAAGATTCAAATTTTTCTGAAAATTTTGAATTGATTATGCCAGATGTAATATGGTTGTGATTTACATGTGTATAGGACTGAATGTAGTTATTTTTGGGAAGGAGTTTTGGATGACTTGGCTTCTAGAAATTCTAGGTAAAATATCGATATGTTTAATGAGCTGATTTTGAGGACATTGAGATCCATCCGTTGCAAACTCTTCGGCTAATCACGCAACTTGGGCTGAAGGTGTGCAGGCTGCATTTCTCTTCTATAATCGTTATTGATTGGGCAGTATTGTAGCTAAATTTTTCAGGTGGATCACGAATATGGGCTGAATTATTGGTGCTACAATTTTCTTTGGTTGTGTTGTCGTTAATCATGGGTGTGCAGCAGTTGTGATTTTCTTTTTGGGTTTTTGCATGTCTTTTGGTTGGGTGATTCGTGACTTTTTACAGTTGTATTTTCTTTTATTATTCAATGTCAATTAAGGGTGCTCTTTGGGAGTTTTGCAGCTAATTCATTTTTTTGGTCTACGTATTCCTTTTGTGCTGCTAGTCTTCATCCTTTGTATGGCTTTTGCTGAACTAATTAGATGCTGATTGTGTGGCTATCAACAGTGGAAGTGGTGTCTGAAAATTCTAGCAGGTGAATATAATAGTAATATTGGCGAACAACTTTCTAATTTGTTATTGAAGAAGCAGAACTAATTATTAGAGAAGTTGTTTTTCTTATCTCAAATATATTCGTTTATGATCGCTATTATTTTTAATCACTTGAGTTGTAAGTTTATTATCTTTATCATTAAAAAGTTGTTGAGAAAATCTTCTGTTGAGGTTAGTACGGGGAGGTCGTACTATTAGGTGTGAATTACTTTCATGACTTGAGAGGATGAGGGATAATATCAAGGGTTGAGTGGTGTCGGCTCAGTAAAGCCTTGCATAAAAAACTTTTGTCGTTAGTAAAAGTATTAAGTTTGATGATGGCCCTGTAGAAATAGATAGGGTGTACCGAACTGCGTTACCAAATCTTAGGTTCTGATCTGTTTAATTTTATATTCATTTTTCTATTTTTATTTTTGCTAAAAAATTAACAGTTGCTGATACAGTTACTTTATATATATCTAGTAATCGACAGATACAGTTATAAACAACTATGACAGAACCAAGTTTTTGCGAACTTAAACTTAAACAGTTTATGTTCGAGTCTAATTAAAAAATATCATTTTATATTTTTAATGTTAAAAATATAAACCAAGTCAGACTTCCCTGCTCATATATATATATATATTACATTTAGTGGATTTTAATGCCTTTATAAGTGTAAATGAGAGTTGTCGATGAATGTGTAGACCATACAACTCTTTCTATTAGTTTTCTGCCTTTGAATTCAGCGTGAACACTTTATTTTCTGAAGCTTGCTGAGGTATCTTTCTGCATATTTTCCTACATTGACTTGTACTCAGTCTCACTAGAGTGCTGTTTTTTTTCCTTCCTTTCACTCACCCAACCCAATTAATTTACATTTTGAAGGGATTTTCAAAGAGGATGACACGCACAAGGGAGTCGGGTGAGTGTGAGTCCCTTTGTAGATCTGACTCCCTTTGCCTTTGTTGAGTATGAGGGTGAGTGTGAGTGTGACTAAGGGTTGATACTCCCTTTGTAGACCCGACTCCTCCCTTTGTTGAGTGTGACTCCTTGGAATCAGTCGAATGTGACTAAGGGTTGATACTCCCTTTGTAGGCCCGACTCCTCCCTTTGTTGAGTGTGTGAGGGTGAGTGTGACCAAGGGTTGATACTCCCTTTGTAGACCCGACTCCTATGAGGGTGAGTGTGACTAAGGGTTGATACTCCCTTTGTAGATCCTTTGAGGGTGAGTGTGACTGAGGGTTGATACTCCCTTTGTAGACCCGACTCCTTTGAGGGTGAGTGTGACTGAGGGTTGATACTCCCTTTGTAGACCCGACTCCTATGAGGGTGAGTGTGACTGAGGGTGATACTCCCTTTGTAGACCCGACTCCTATGAGGGTGAGTGTGACTGAGGGTGATACTCCCTTTGTAGACCCGACTCCTATGAAGGTGAGTGTGACTAAGGGTTGATACTCCCTTTGTAGATCCCTTTGTAGACCCGACTCCTGTGAGGGTGAATGTGAGTAAGGGTTGATACTCCCTATGTAGACCCGACTCCCATGATGGTGAGTGTGACTAAGGATTGATACTCCCTTTGTCACATTTAGACGAGAGTTTATCAAAAATTGTCTTTTTTATTAAATAAAAATAAGGCTGGCTAACTATCACACCTCCCCGTACTTTGCATTGGGCAATTGGTGATCATGATTACTATGCTGATGATCACGTGCAAAGCAACTTCTCATGCTTATATATACATGCTGCACGTATTGACTTTCTTAGTGTGACATATATTCAATCTGCCTCAGCATCTGCTTCTTACAATGGGTTCCTGTTTCTCAGTACCTTCTCAAGGTTCTCAGAAATATGACGTCTTCCTGAATTTCAGGGGCGAAGACGTCCGTTTCAGTTTCCTCTAATATCCACATGAGACTTAGACTTGGTCATTTTAAGTCAAAGTGTCAAGC
>JANIJH010000223.1:6233032-6246498 GCA_024520975.1 Erythroxylum areolatum
GGTATCCGCGAGCTTCTGCACCGTTCGTGGGAGACTCATCTCCAGCATGTCTGTCGGGAAGGCAACCAGTGTGCGGATCGCTTGGCTCACTTTGCTGTCCTCCTTCACCTGAGTCTTTATTCTCTTTAGGAGCCGCCAGATGGCCTCAGAGAGTTGCTCGGGCGTGATGCGGCTGGCGCGTTGTATTCCAGAGACTGATGTTTGCTTTTTGATTTTCGTGTTTTCCTTTCCTTGTAACCAAAAAAAAAAACTATGGTTGATATCACACGTCTAAAAGATATCTCCAATGAGTTGAGGCAAGTTTCTGATTTGGTGGGCCAGAACACCTAATTATACGCTAGCAGATTAGACAGGCTCGAGACTTCCTTTGGGCGCATGGATAAATTGGAGGCATCTATGGCCTTGATTTCCAAGAACTTGGAGTATTTGTTGCATTCTATGGATCGCCTTCTTCATTCTTCTCCGAATAACACTTCGAGCACCAGTGCAACATCCTTTCATCCTTCTTCCAACTCTCTGCATGTGCGGCAAGTGAAACTTGATTTTCCCTGTCTTGATGGCACGGATCCTCTCAACTGGATTTTCCTGGCAGAGCAATTCTTCTCTTATTATGACAAACCGGATCATTAACGATTAACCATTGCTGTAGTGCGTATGGAAGGCGCAGTAGTTCCATGGTTTCAGTTGCTTCAACGTTCCTAACAAATTCTTACTTAGGCTTTGCTAGCTCAGGCAATTGAACGTTAATTTGGGTGCTCACAGTTTGATTGGCCACATGCCTAACTTTTTAAACTTTCTTAGACTGATTCAGTTGCTGCTTATTATCAGAAGTTCGTGATATTGGCCAATTGGGCCACAGGTGTGTCCGACGATGCTCTTTTGGACTGTTTTGTTAGTGGTTTAAAAGCTCATATTCGAAAGGACGTCATCGCCTACTCTCCGCCCACCTTGCTTCGTGCAGTAGACCTCGCTCGTCTATTTGATGATAAAGACTCCCTCACACCTTTTTCAATCCGCTTTCGTACGACAAACCCTTCATTTGGCTCAAATTTTCTGACCTCATCTTCCCATGGGTCTTCTTCCTCCTCTACTGCTCTAACGTCGCGACCTTCACCTTCCCCTTTACTTCTTACAATGTCTACTAAGCCATTACCTCCAATTAAACGGCTTTCTCCGGCGAAAATGCAGATTCGACGGGGCAAAGGCCTTTGTTACAACTGTGAAGAGAAATTTTCTCCTTCCCATCAGTGCTGAAATCGTCACTTTATTATTCTAATCTTTGATCCTTATGACAACGACGATGCTCATGCCAAAGATTCTGATATACCTATTGATTCTTCTTCTGTTGAAGAGCATTCTTCAATGCCACATTTATCCTTTCATGCTTATCAAGGTTCCGTGGGGGGTGGCCACTATTCAGTTTAAAGGCTCCATTGCGGGTACAGAAGTTCAAGTTCTTTTTGATGGCGGTAGCTCCGATAATTTTATTACGCCACACATTGCACATCACTTGCAGTTACCTGTTGAACCTGCTCCTACTTTCAAGGTTCTTGTTGGTAATGGTAATTATTTGGAAAATGAAGGCATTGTTCGGAACTTACATTTTACCATTCAAGGTCTTATTTTATCCTTTCCTGCCTTTGTTTCACAAATCGCTGGCTCTAATGTTGTTCTTGGTGCATTATGGTTGGCTACTATAGGCATTATCATACTTCTGTAATTAAATTTATTCTTAATGGGCAGTTTATTACTTTGCAAGGTTTCAAATCCACTTTGCCCACTACTGTTGAGTTTCATCATTTTCAGCGCCTTATATCAACTTATGCCATTTTGGAGTTGTATACATTATCTTCGACTCCGATTAATACTGACTCTTCTGATGCTGTTACTTTTCCTTAGGATCTTCATATCAATTTGTTTGAAGTTTTGCAGCGTTATAAGGTGGTTTTCTCTGTACCACATGACCTACCCCCTTCCCGAGCCTATAACCATGATATTCCTCTTCAACAGGGTACTCCACCTGTTAAGATGGTGCAACACTGTCTCTATGCTAAATTGTCAATGTGTTCTTTTAGCCAGCCTAAGGTTGAATATTTGAGGCAGGTCATCTCTACTAAAGGAGTGGAAATGGATGCTGCAAAGATAAAAGCTGTCATGGATTGGCCTGTTCCCCATAATGTTACCTCCTTACAGGTTTTCTTAGTCTCACGAGGTATTAATGACGTTTTATTCATTGTTATGCTTCTATTGCTTTCCCCTTGACTCAGTTGTTACTGAAGGATAAATTTATTTGGTTCGAGGAAGCTTAAGTTGCTTTCCACCAATTAAAGCAAGCCTTATCTTCCGCACCTATCCTTGCTTTACTTGATTTTTCAAGCCCTTCATTGTTGAGATAGATGCTTCTGGACATGGGCTTGGTGCAGTTTTGAGCCAAAATGGTCACCCAATTTTTTATCTTTCAAAAAAGCTTTCTCCTCGAACGAGTGCACAATCTGCCTATGTTCATGAAGTGCAAGCTATCACATATGTTGTTACTAAGTTTTGTCATAATCTTTTGGGGCATGCTTTTATTATTCACACAAACCACCAAAGTCTTAAGCACTTGACTACACAAGTAGTTCAAACACTTGACTAGCTGCAATTTCTTTCCAAGTTAATGGGTTACAATTACACTATTGAATACAAACCAAGCACACACAATCAAGCTGCAAATGCTTTATCTAGATCATGTTTGTCTGCCTTATCTATACCTCATAATTATCTGATGAATGATATTTTTATAAAGCTTAAAACTTCTTTTGCGTTGTAAGGTTTACTTGCTAATTTTCACAATGCTCCTTTGAAAATGCCTTCTTATTCAGTTTGAGATAGGTTATTATTTATAAAGGTCGCATAGTAGTTCCTTCAAGTGCCCATTCTCTCATTCAAAAAATTCTACATAAGTTTAGCACACTTCCCATTCCAAATCAAATTTGGGAGGATATTGCTATGGACTTCATTACTTATTTGCCCTCTTTATGTGACTTTTTTGTTATTATGGTTGTCATTGATCAATTTTCTAAGTACTACCACTTGGCTCCATGGAAGAGCAATTTCACTAGCATGAAAGTTGCAGAGGTTTTTGCTAGTACCATTATCAAGCTTCATGATGTTTCCTGTTCTATTGTTTCTAATCGGGATAAGACTTTCACTAACACTTTTTGGCAGCATTTGTTTCATTTATAGGGCACTACTTTGGATATGAGTTCAGCTTATCACCCGCAAATGGATGGCTAATCTAAAGCTCGCAATCGTTGCATTGAAATATACTTGCGTTGATTGTCTTTGAGCACCCACACTTATGGGTTCAATATTTACCATAGGCTGAATACTTGTACAATTCATCCTTTCACAATTCTCTTAGCATTGTTGGAATTATGCCCATGACCCAATCGTTATGTAATAGATTGAACATGTTAGTTTTGTGATTATTAATTTTGATTAATAACATGGCAAATAATTTTATTATCATATTACGTTTATTTTTTATTGTAATATGATAAGTATTTGATTAAATTTATACACTTGCCATCATAATGAAGATTATGATAATGAGAGTCAAGTCTTTAAGGTTTAATCTAAAAGTGTTCTTGATCATAGAATCATCAAATAAGGAGTTTAATGAGTCGGTTAGATCAATATGTATGTAATAGTATCTATTGGATGGATATTAGTAGATCTCATTTACTAAGTTACATATATAGATGATGCATATAGAAATATGATCATTGAATTGACCAAACTGAAAATTCTCATTGGTTAATATTGCTTTTGAACTGTTAAGTGAGATATTCTCATAAGGATTTAAATGTATATTTTTCCTTTGACCTGAGATCATCATAGTAATTAATCGGTCACTTATTATGTTTTGATATCAGACACCTAGTGTCTCTTTATTTGCTAAGATTGATTGCATTGAAGTCATTCTTCGTTTTAGCATTGTTTTGTCCCAAAGGGGAGATATAAGATTGTTTTTGGTGACTGTTCCATTCAAAGGGAGATTTGATTATTAGCCTTGCTTTTTGGCATCTCTTGTCTTAAGGGAGAGAATATTATGTCAAAACATCTAACTTTGATTTGTTTGGTTTTGGTTAATTTTGGATGTTTGTATCTTTGGATAATTGATTATGTTTGAATCTTGTTGACTGATTAAGGGGGAGTTCCTTGTGATTTGTGAATTTGATGTTTTATGTCCAATTATCTCTTTTAGGGGAGTTTCAAATATGTGACAAATAATGTCAAAAAGGAGGAGATTGTTATGATATAGGTGATTATATCTTATTATTTAATTTTAGACATTATTTGATAATTAAACCTAGTTGTGTTTATGTGGGACTCTTCAAAGACAAGTGTTGATAAGGCTTAAAATCTTAATCAAAATGGGATTCAAATAGATAGTATATCTTTAGGATAATAGTTATCCAAGGATTCAAATTTCACTAAAAATTTTGAATTGATTATGGTAGATGTAATATGGTTGTGATTTACATGTGTATAGGACTGAATGTAGTCATTTTTGGGGAAGGAGTTTTGGATGACTTGGCATCTGGAAATTGTTGGGAAAATATCGATATGTTTAATGAGTTGATTTTGAGGAGATTGATATCCATCCGTTGGAAACTCTTCAGCTAATCAAGTAATTTGGGCTGAAGGTGTGCATGCTGCATTTCTCTTCTATAGTTGTTGTTGATTGGGTAGTATTGTAGCTAGATTTTTCAGGTGGATCACGAACACAGGTTGAATTGTTGGTGCTGCAATTTTCTTTAGACGTGTTGTCGTTAATCGTGGGTATGCAACAGTTGTGATTTTCTTTCTAGGCTTTTGCGTGTCTTTTGGCTGGGTGATTTGTGAACTTTTTGCAGTTGTATTTTCTTTTATTATTCAAGGACAATTAATGGTTTTATTTGGGAGTTTTGCCGCTGATTCATTTTCTGGTCTTAGTATTCCTTTTATACTGCTGTTCTTCATCCTTTGTATGACTTTTGGTGAACTAATTGGATGCTGATTGTGTGGCTATCAATAGTGGAAGTGGTGTTTGAAAATTCCAGTAGGTGAATATGACAGTACGAACAACTTTTTGATTTGTTGTTGAAGAACCTGACTTAATTAGGGAAGTTGTTTTTCTTATCTCAAGTGTATTCGTTTATGATCTTTATCATTTTTAATCACTTAAGTTGTTAGTTTATTGTCTTTATCATTAAAAGTTGTTGAGAAAATCCTCTGCTGAGGTTAGTACGAGCTGGTAATATTATTAGGTGTGAAGTACTTTTACGGGTTGTGAGGACGAGGGATAGTGTCAAGAGTTAAGTAGTGGTGGCTTAGTAAAGCCTTACATAAAAAACTATTGTCATTAGTAAAAGTATTAAGTTGGGTGAGGGCCCCAAAGAAATAGACAAGGTGTGCCAAACTGCGTTACCAAATCTCGGGTATTGATTTGTTTAATTTCATATTCATTTTGATAAACATGTGTAGATCTTCTACAATCTTACTAGCATCATTATGATTTGCATTATCTTGTATTTCATTTTATCTTCTGTAAAAAGTGTGTAGTGGGCGTGACATAGCAGAAGTGAATTTGGTGTGTGTGAGTATTTTGTAAGGGTGGCATAACAACAGTGTAGTGGGCAAATTGATTTCTGAAATATATAGCTGATTTGGTGCAGCCTAATAATTTATTCTAATTAGATACTCTAGATGATGATGTAACTACTGCCTTTAAAAGTCCGTGAGATTTTCCCTTCTAAGTTTTCAAATGAACTTACAATCTCTACCTTCTGCTCTATCCACCACTCCTTGTCTTATACCCAACAAAAGTGATCTTTTTTGTTCAGATTAGTGTTTTTCTTCTATTATGAGAGACCATTGAGCTTCTTTGGTGTTTAGTGTGAGGATTTTGGTAGCTGATTTTTCTATGGTGTTTGCATGATTGTTATTGAGCTGTTCATCAATGATGGAGTGTTAATTTTATAGTTGTTGTTTTCGGTGTTGGTGTGCAAAAATTCTAGAAGTTATCGTTCCTTTTTGCTACTATTTTTGTTGTTGGTTTTGCGCAAAAACTTCAGCAATTATTGTGGTTGTTACAACTCTATTGGATTAATATTTCGATGAAGAAACGATGTTGATTTGAGATGTTTTTGTAGCTGTTGTACATAGGATTTTTAGTGAAGATATTGAAGCCTCACAGCAGATCTTTTGATGAACAACTTTCCATTCTTTCATTATTGAAGCAGCATATTTAGGGGAGTTGTTTTTTTTAATCTCAATTGTATTTAGTTTTTGTTCTTTATTATTCTAATCACTTAAGATATTCGTTTATTTTTCTTTTGTTAAAAGATTGATTGAGAAAATTCTTTGTCAAGGTTAGTACAAGGTAGTTGTACTATTGGGTGTGAAATTCTTTCACGGGAAGTGGGGTTGAGAGATAGTATCAAGGGTTAAGTGGTGTTGGCTCAGTAAAGCCTTGGGTAATTCTATTGTACTTCGGTGAAAGTATTAAGCTGGGTGAGGGCCCCGCAGATATAGACAAGGTGTGGCGAATTGCGTTACCAAATTTTTGGTGCTTTTTATTATTCGTTTTTTATTGCTTTTGCTTTCGTTTGTGCTAGAGAAGTCAATGGTAAAATTGTAAAGTTTGCAAAACTACTACCCCCTTCAGTTTTACAATTGGTATAAGAGAAAGGTCACCGATTCAGAACTTGGTAGCAAGTTGGTGCAGATCTTAATTTCGTAAACATGGCCATTAGAGAAGGAGCATCAATTATCAGGTCATCGCTGTTGGACGGTTCCAATTATCCTGTATGAAAATCACGGATAAAAGTCTTTATTCAGGCATAGGGAACTAGAGCATGGAACTCGGTGTTACATGGTTGGACACATCCGATGATTATTGACAATAAGGGAGAGACAGTTCTAAACGATTCATCTGAATGGACAAGAGCTAAAGAAGAAAGAGCATTTAGAAACTCACAAGCATTGCACGCAATTTTTAGTGCTATTGATGAAGGACACTTCTCAATAATATCAACCTGTGAATCGGCTAAAGAAGCGTGGGATACTTTGCAGACTATTCATGAAGAACTGAAGATGGATGAAAATGAGACTATTAAAGACTTTCATGAAATATTGTGAGATATAACGAATCTGTTACATCAACTCGGGAAGAAATATTCCAATCTGAAACTAGTTAAGAAGATGTTGAGATCATTACTTCTAAGATTTATTCCAAAAATTGTAGTAATCGAGAAGGCTCGTGACATCAATGACTTGTCGTTGGAGAAGGTAATTAGAATTCTTACCAATTTTGAAATGAATTTGTTGAGGGGTAAACAAGAAAGAAGCAAAGTATTGGCATTACAGGTTGAAACTGGAAAATGTATGAATGATGTAGAAGATGAATCCGACGAGAATGAGGACATGGAGCTATTAATATGAGAGTTCAGTAAGTGGCTGAAGAGAGTGAAAAAGGACAAACCGGAGTTTAGGTAAAAAGGCGGGAGCTCATCATATAACAACTTCAAACAACAAGCCAAAACTCAAAAGGGAGAAAGAAAGGTTAACGAGCAGAGGATCCCAAAACTGGAGTATTTAAGGTTAATGAGCAGAGGTTAAAGCCTTATATGGCTAGATTTCTAATAGAAAAAGGGGTCATTCAATCCCTCTCCAACCCTAACCCTTGAGCAAACATTTGGCAGAGTCAAGCTAAGGACTTTAAATTAACACTTCTTAGGAGGTGACCCAAGTTTCACACTTTAGTTGTTTTTATTTTGTTTACCCAAAATTAACGTTCCTCTTTGTTTTAATTGCAGGAAATTGGACTTTGCAAGCGAATTTTGATGGGAGGAATTAAAATTCTGAAGGAAATGATTCAAGCTCATTACAAGGAAGTTCTTTGTGCTTTTTTACTCATGACTCAGCCTATTATTAAATTTTGGGGTTGTTGGTGTTTGAGTTTTATCTGCAGTATTTCTAAATTCTACCATGCATCTCCTTGCATAGACAGATTGTTGCTTACCACATGACATTCTTTCTATCCTTAACTGTGCATTGAGATCCTAACGCATGTTATGTTTAAATTTGTGTTGCAACCTAACTGGTATGATCTTTATGTCAAGTCAATTTTGCAATAGGTTGTGCAAACTCATGCTTACTTACCTTCTTCAAATTGTACCTATGCACCTCTCATTAAGAATTTTTGATCTTTAAAGGTTTTGATTTTGGCCTTACTTTTGAGAAATTGAGAATTGCTTGGGACCTAATTGGGTTTACCTTTAGAAGGTTTGTGGATAGATTGTTCCAGACTAGTGCTCGATTTCCAATTATTTAATCTTACTCATATTCTTTGATTTGAGTCTTCCCTTCCATCCCATTTGAGTTTTGATTATCCATGAAATTTTAGGCAAGTTGGAACATAGTGAGGTCTCGCCAATCCTAAAACAAGTTTTTTTTAGGCTTATCGAGGCGAAATGTGAGCAAAAATTTGATAAGGAAGTGATTAAGGCAAATTTCTTTGAATTATGAACCATAATCCAACTTTGGCTTAAAATAATCCTATATTCCCCTTAGAACCAAGTTGCACCTAAGTAAAATCTCTATTTCTTTGGCACCCTCATTTAACCAAGCCATAAGCCAAGCATTCCTTACTTTTCGTACGAAAATGATTATTTAGGAGTAGGATATGTGGGAGGTAAAAAAAAAAGAAAAAAAGCCAAAAAAATAGCAAGCAAGTGAGGATTTTGTAGGTATTCTGTATTTTCAGTTTCTTCAAGAGATAAGGGTATAAAGTTATTGCCCCTAGCACACAAGAAACTAAGTTTAGGGGAGAGTCAATTATTTGGAACTTGGGAATTTATTGATATTGAGTCAAGTCTTGTGATTGTTACCGTTTTCAATAACATGTTGTCATGCGAAGTTTTGTCATCCCATATCAACATCACCACGCGTACTCCTTCTTGTGACTTGCATTTAAACAAATGATGTTGTTGGTTCGCTAACAAACTTGACACGATGGTATACATAGCAACCAACAATGTATATGAGGTGGTGGTGGTAAGATAGTCCCAATATTCTTATAGTCCTCAAGGAAATCACGTTTATAAGCTAATGTCACAGGTAGCCTAAAAATCTTTCCTCTTTGTTTCCACAGTTTTTACTTGAAAAATAAAAGAGAGAGATCCCTTACACTTTCCTATTTCTTGAATAATTGTTTCCATTTCATTCGAGTTGTTATTACCCTTTTTCCTTGGTCTAAGCCGAGTTTAAACCCTAACAACCCCATTACAACCTTAATAAGATCTTTTGATCCTTTGAAAAGGAGTGCTAAAAATTAGTGGAGATGGGATGGAGAATTTTTGCCTATGGGATTGGTTAATCTAATAATACCTTTAGAGTCTCTTAGGTTGTAAATTGTCTTTGAATTTATTTGACTTTTCTCCAGTCTTGTGAGTTGGTTGGTTTCTAATTAGACTTGAATTAAGGAGTGTGTATTTGAGCGAGCTTTGGTATCCTTATACTATAAAGGTGGATATAGTTTGATAAGTGGCCAAAAGGTAAATTTTAATCAGTGACTGCAATTATGAAAATTTCAATTATTGAGTGCTCCTTAATCTATTTTGAACATTTTTCTTAATTTTGCTTAGGGACAAGCAAGAGTTTGAGTTTGAGGGCATTTGTTGAGTGCATTTTCTCATTGGAATAAGTGGTAAGGCTAGGGTAGATAACCTACTTGGTGAGAGGCATTTAAATTCCTCTTGATAGGCATCTATAGTTATGGTCTGCCTTAAGCGTGACAAAGCTTCATTTGGATCCTCAAATTCAGTGGGTCCAAATCTTTGCAGCAGAGCTTTAGTAAATTTAGCCCAAGGGTCAAGGCCACGAACAATTTCCAAGGACCACTGGAACCATTAGAGTGCTAGTCCTTCAAGATGGATGGCAACTAAGGACATTTTTTCATCATCAGGTATTCTTTGATATTTGAAATATTACTCAGTACAGAAAATCCATCCTTGAGCGTCTTCTCCATTGAACTTAGGGAATGAGATTTTGATGGAAGTCTTGTAGTGTTCTGTTGAGTGCATTTTCTCATTGGAATAAGTGATATTTTTTCATTCCTTTCTATATACAGTTATTAGGTTTTACACATATTTTACTCGCTATTTTGTTTAGTTCCTTTAAATCTGCATTTATAGTGGTTTCTGTTTAATTTGTAGGAAAAACACCTTACTGTAGTTGAAAAGGACCACAGCAACAGTTAAACGACGGAAGCAAAGTCCAAAGTAAAACGACGCAGTAAAGGAGGGCTGAAACGATCCAAGCAGAAGCATTAAACGTTAGCTGAAAGAAAGGAAGCAAAAACGGCAACACCAAAAGGGAAAAAATGCAGTACAGAAGAATAAAAAAAAACGCTAGAAGAAATACACCAAAATGAGCCAGCGACGAGGGGGGGCTAGGTTTTAATTTGGAGTTTTTAATTTTTGGGGGAGGAGGTTGACGCACCACCATGAGGAAGATGCTCACGCTGTGACATATAGAGGAGGACGCAGGGGCTTGACAAACGAAGAGACGTGGCAACTCCAAGGCTTGACGCGAAGAGATGCTGATGCACCATTAGGGGAGGCACCACCGAGACGCACACAAAGAGGCAGGGATGACGCAGAGAGGTAGAGACAAAGATCCCAAAACCTAGTCATTTTTATATCTGATTTTCTTTTTCTATGTTATTTGCTGACTTTGATTTCTGTGGTCTTCATCCCACCATGAGTGAGTAGCTTCCTCGAAGCTTCAAGGTTGAGATTAAAGCTTTTAACTAATTTTATG
The DNA here is from genome assembly GCA_024520975.1 of Erythroxylum areolatum. Classification (NCBI taxonomy): domain Eukaryota; kingdom Viridiplantae; phylum Streptophyta; class Magnoliopsida; order Malpighiales; family Erythroxylaceae; genus Erythroxylum; species Erythroxylum areolatum. Next base: position 6,243,884 of record JANIJH010000223.1, read on the forward strand.
TGGATTGAATCTCAGTTTGATTTATGAGTATGGGTTTCTTGGTTTTGCTTTCTCTGTTTGGGGATTAACATTGGTTGTATTGTGTTTGGCCAACCATTACTTGACATTAGTTATTAATTGAAGAACCGAAAGGTGAGAATTGATAACGGAACTCCAAAATCAGAAACTTATAAATTTCAAATTTAGACATAGACTGAATTTATGAGAGGAAACTCAGGTTAGCAAAGAATTTAATGGTTTATGCTTGATTGTTAGGCTACGATAGTTGATTAGGATTATTGTATAATACTCCTTTGATACCTTGAAAAAGGATCTAAGAAACTCTAGGTTCAACCTCCTATCAACCAGAATTCGTCTCATAAATCGATCAAGGTAAAGTCCATAGAAAACGTTAAAAGTGAAACCCTCCTTGAAGCTTACCACATTCCGTTCGGATTAATCCCTATAGATATTCACATCTTTGTTCAGCATTGGTTTTATTTACTTTTGATAGTTAAATTCCTTAATTTAACTCCTCATTCTTACATAACTGCTTAGTCCAATTAATTGAGTAATCTAAGCCTAGTACTTGCACAATTACTTCCTGTGGGACGATATTATTACTATACTATTTAAGACCCGTGAACTAGCAAAGACCCATCATGTTCTCGTCCCTAATTGGAGCTTCCAGCAAAAGAAATTGCTTACCGTATGGGTCGTTGGAGTAATCGACTTTTCTTACTATAATCAAGTTAGAGTGGCATTCACCTTAAAGGCCTGGAACTCCTGAGTCAATGTCTGAATGAGCACATTCAACTTATCGTGGTTGTTGTCAACTCTAGCTTTCAGCTGATCGTAATTATCGTTCACCTGGCTTAGGACAGCTTATTATTTGGAAAGTAAGTCTGCTACTTCGTTCCTGATATCAGTGTTGGTTTTCTAGCATGTTTCCATGTTTAACCAAGGCTCTGATACCAACTATTATGAATAATTTAGGAAAATAAGTGAGAAATAGATTTTCATAGGGAAAAGAAGATTCAAAGGGATGGAGGATATCTTAGAAATAATCTTGGTTGTCTTAACTCATGTGCTATTATATAGGACCTTTCTCATACAATGAAATCAAACAACTAGTCCTAAAGAGTCACTTTCTACAGAAAACGGAAACCAATAACAAGCAGAACAACTTATGGACCAAGTAATAATAGACTCTAACAACTTAGACCAAGTCACTTAAGACTTAATAACTAAATAACCTGAAGTCCACGCATTCATTCCTTGGAAAGGATGGGAAAAAGAGTTGAACCTTCTAAAGTTGGTATCTTTCTGCATGTTTTCCTACGTTGACTTGTACTCAGTCTCACTAGAGTGCTGTTTTTTTTCTTCCTTTCACCCACCCAACCCAATTAATTTCCATTTTGAAGGGATTTTTAAAGAGGATGACACGCACCACTCACCCGACAAATGTTAAATAAAACTTCGCAATATATCAAGTATAAGCAAAAGTATGCAGTTTATCAGATTTATATGTCTTGCTATTTTCTTAACAAAATAGTCTTCTAGCGTGAGTTTATCAAAAATAGTCTTCTTATTAGATAGAAATAAGGCCGACTAACTATCCCGCCTCTCCGTACTTTGCATTGGGCAGGATTGAACTGGTGATCATGATTACTGTGATGATGATCATCGTGCAAAGCAACTTCTCTTGTTTATATATACATAATAAATGCTTGTATTGACTTTCTTACTCTAACTTATATACAATCTGCCTCAGCAATGGGTTCCTGTTTCTCAGTATCATCTCAAGGTTCTCAGAACTATGACGTCTTCCTGAATTTCAGGGGTGAAGACGTCCGTTTCAATTTCCTCGGCTATTTGATCAGAGCTCTTAGTGAAGCATCTCTCAATATTTTCGTCGATTCCGAACTTGAAAGAGGCGAGGATATTAAGTCAGCACTTAAGGACGCAATCCAAGATTCCAAGGTTGCCTTAACTATTTTCTCTGAAGGTTATGCTTCTTCCTCATGGGCCTTGGACGAACTTGTGAAGATTATGGAGTGTAGAAAAAATCCTAAGCTCAAACAAAAATTTATACCTGTCTTCTACCATGTGGATCCTTCAGATGTTAGAAACCAAAGTGGAGCTTTCGCTAAAGACTTTGCTAAGCATAAGAGAGACTATAGAAGTCGCAGAGTTCGAAACTGGAGAGATGCCATGAAAGCTGCTGGCCGTCTGTCCGGAAGAAGCGTGGAGAAAACAAGGTACAGTTACTGATTCTGTGATTCTGTAATAGATACTATGGAGATGGACTTCATTTTTCACTACCTTTGCAGCCCGGAGGTTGATGTTACAATGCAAATTGTGAATGATGTATTGAAATTTCTACGCCGAAAGCCCCTGATGAAAATATCGGCAGAGGAGCTGAAAGACAACCCAAACATTCAACAACAGCAATGAAATGGTTCAATATGGACCATCTCACGACATCAAGGTATACAAGTTTTGGACGTGAATACAGTTTTAATGTCAATAAGGGTCCAAGTAGGAGGGGAGCCTTCCAAGTTACATTCCGGTCAGAGATCACAGACCTCAAGTTCACATCCTTCACCGCCCATATCATACCACTATGGAGTCAA
>JANIJH010000223.1:6726243-6746564 GCA_024520975.1 Erythroxylum areolatum
TGCTAGTTTGAGCAGGGACTGAGTATTTTGTACATAGGAAGATTTCTTTGACAGTAATTGTTGTTTTTTCAGGGTTAAAAAACAAAAATGTGAACTCCAAATGCCTTTGCTGATAGAGTATCAGAAGAAGACGACGGTCTCAGAAGAGGATTGCTTACTTCTTTCATCAAAAGTGGTCCTTACATGTCTGTTCGAACACACTAATACGGTCTTGATGCTTAGTAGTAGTGTTATTTGAACTACTTTAGCAATTTTTCACAGAGAATGCATGTTTCTTAGAAACAAAGAATTCCTTTCTTTGACAAATTACGCTCATTGTATAGCTATTTCCTGATGGTGGATGAAATTTGGTTTCTGCTACTTTTCACCCTATTTTGAAAACAGTCTCTCGATCAAATGAGAGATCGGTACGTACTGCAAGATTTTCTCGGATCCTGCATTTTAGTGACATTCACTTCTTTTCGATCTATTCTAACCTATTTGTTTTAAGGGTGGCAAAAGAGGGCGAATGATTTTGATTTTTTCGAATTTGGATTTGAAAAAACAAATTTCAAATTTTTGGTCAAGTTTTAAACTATGCAAATTGTAATATGTAGTGCAGATTTTATTATGTATTTAGGATCATACATGAAAGGATTAAAATGACAGAAATGCGAAATAACTTATTTCGGTTTTATTTAGAATTCTGGAGCAATTTTTTATGCCGAAATGAGCTCTGATTTTTTTGAGACAGTTAAGGAAGTTGTTCATCCCACTCGGTTTAAGTCTTTCTATAGTTTTTTCAATACGTAAGCTTTCTTAACGGGTCAGAGAAACATATACTTATGATTGATTCGAGCATTTGTGGAAGACCTTAATTTTTATATAGTTTATATATCGAGCTTTTTTATCATAAGAACAATATAGACCAAGTTTATACTAAAAGTGATCTATTTTTTATTCGGACTTCGGCCCATTAATCTAGATTATTATTGGTCACTTTATTAATCTTATTTGATCAAATTATGTAACTATTAAAAAAATCAAAATTACAATTAATAATTATCCACTTAATAAAAAAGACAAAAATGTCTAATAAGAAGATGATTAATCATTTTTGTATTTTAAAATTAAACTTCGGATTGGACCAAAATAGTAAAAAAAATCGCTGCTTTTTAATTATTCTAATGAAATTTATTGGATTCTAGGGTTTCGGAGTCATAGTTGGCTTATATAATAAAAAGCGTTTATGTTTTAGTCCCTTATCTTCTAATTTTCATTTTTAGGTCCTTGCAGCCTTTCTTTATTTGGGGCTTACGATCTAACACTCTAAGCACTTATTAAAAAAAATAATTATAACAAATATAACGTCATAAAAAGTATGGTTAGTGATAATAAATTTCATTAGAAAATTCAAACATAAACAATATTTTCTATTCAATTTCAAAAGCATTCACAAATCAGAAATCCGAAAATTCGTAAATATTTTTTTTATTGATTTTTTTTCCGAAAATATAAACAATATATTTTCAAAATATTTCTCTAATTTCTAATGAAATTTATTATCACTAACCATATTTTTTATGACTTTATACTTGTTATAATTATTTTTTTATTAAGTGCTTAGAGTGTTAGATCGTAAGCCCCAAATAAAGAAAGGCTGCAAGGACCTAAAAATGAAAATTAGAAGATAAGGGACTAAAACATAAACGCTTTTTATTATATAAGCCAACTATGACTCCGAAACCCTAGAATCCAAGCCGCTGCTTCTCTCCCTCAAGGAACTTACTTACGTCGTCAACAATGGTAAGCCTATCTCGAGCTCTCTCCAGTAGTTAGCTGTTCATTTCTCACTCTCTTTAATGGTTAGTATTATGTGGTGGTTGTATTCGTTTCATATCCATCTGGCTACTGAGAAGCTGTTGTGCATAGGATTGAAGAGTTGGAATTTCAAAGATCGAATCTTTATTCTAGGAGTTCGTAGAACTGTGTTCTTTTGCTGCTTTTGCTAGTGGAGTTTATCTTTTGCCGTGTCTAGCTTGGCTTCTTTTTTTTTTTTTTGGGTCTTTTTGAAAAATTAAAACATGGGTTCGTATTGATTTGACCTTGTGTTGTTGAGTTTATTATGTTATTGACCATTTCGATAGCTCAAGCAATGCAATGCAATTAATGTAGTGATCATTTTTTGTTGTTCTGGTCAAAGTGTGTTGGGGATGGATGGTGTGAATTGGGTTTTGGAAGTGTAAGCTTATGATGAAATGAGAGACAATACAAGGCCTTGGTCTATATTATGCTTGCAATAGTTTCTCTCTTAAAATTGAAGTCTTAAAGAAAATTTTTAGCATTAATTGTCTGTGTCTGTTTTAGTGGTCATTTCCAACTGCAAGATGGCCTTTAGATTTTGATCTGTGCCTTTTACTTCCTATTGGCTCTAATCCACCATTTGCAGGTGAACGTTCCAAAGACGAAGAAGACTTATTGCAAGAACAAGGAGTGCAGGAAGCACACCTTGCACAAGGTTACACAATACAAAAAGGGAAAAGACAGCCTTGCTGCACAAGGAAAGCGGCGTTACGATCGTAAGCAATCAGGTTATGGTGGTCAGACCAAGCCTGTTTTCCATAAGAAGGCAAGAGATTTTATCTCGAATCACATACCATCTTTATGTTGTGATTGTGTTGATACCTGCACCCGTGATTATCATATAATCACTAACCTGTTCTACTGTTGTTGTTGATGACCTTGCTGGTAATGGTGTTCTTAACAGGCTAAGACCACCAAGAAGATTGTGTTGAGGTTGCAATGCCAGAGCTGCAAGCATGTGTCACAACATCCTATCAAGGTTTATTATTTTCATCAGCTAAAAGTGCCATATTTTACTGTTTGCCGTTCATTTGATTCCAATGTTTTGATTCTTTGTATGGCTTATACAGAGGTGCAAGCACTTTGAGATTGGAGGTGACAAGAAGGGCAAGGGAACGTCACTTTTCTAGATTCATTACCTGGCTTATTTTGATAAGTTTTCATATTTTGTATTAGAACCTTACTCTCCTGCGAGGGAAACTTTTCGTTTGGTGTCTTTGGAAGCTTTAATGATCAGTTAAGAACATCCTGGTTTTGGTAATGTTTATGCTTAGCAATTATGGTTGGAATTTCCCATTCGGTGGCATTCTTGAGTCAGTATTTCATTTTTGATTCTCTTAATTGTCTCATATTTCAACAGAACAATGCCAACATCAACTTTGCTAATCAATAAATCTAGGATGAATGAAAGACTGTCTAACAGATATGGGACGTTAAAAATTCAACATTTATACATAAAAGTGGCTTGGAAAGGACTTGGTGCTTGAGATATTTAAATAGGCCATGTAACCTGAATTTATATGGAAGTGCTAGTAAAACAAGATGAGGAGATCCTGTGGACAAATAATCGTTTAGAAGTTGTGTTTTAGTGAAAGAACAATTATTTATTATTCATCTCGCATTTTCATGTCCGTTATGGTTGGGTAAGTCTAAACTCTTCTAACATTCATCTAAAAGAAATAAGATATGCCCTGTCGAAGAGGGAACAGCGGGGATAGCTCAGTTGGGAGAGCGTCAGACTGAAGATCTGAAGGTCGCGTGTTCGATCCACGCTCACCGCATTTTGTTTTAACTATCAAGCAAAGCCCAAGTCTTAATTTTTAATTGAAGAACAGCCGACTTCCTCTATTTTATTACTAATTCATGAATTAAGGAAAGTAAATGTACATATATATATATATATATAAAGATAACACATTATGATTATATTGATCTCTTAAAATTAATCAGAATGAAGTTTTAAAAAGCAATAAAATAAACTACTAAATTAAGAGTCTTAAAATAATTGTGTCATAATCAAAATTTCTTCGTCCAATTACTAACTTCAAAGTTTAGGATAGGATAAAATAAATTTTATTTATTTATTTTATTTTATAAATAATTATTAATTTATAAAAAAATTGATCAATTAATTAATAAAATAATCAATTTTTGACAACAAAAATTATTAAAGTAAATTGAACCAAAAATTTGATAACCAAATTAAAAAATTGAAAAATTAACCAGTTGAATTTTAACATATATGGTTGATTAAATGAGAAAAATATTTGATAGCAATGTTGGAATTTCCTTTGTCTTGGTATGCCCATCATCCCATAACTACCAAATCATTCAAAGTTGAATTCCATGTGAAGAGTATCTTCTGCAATCACCTAAGCAATGCATCATTGGTGGTTTCAGTATTTATTATATCTGTTTTAGCATACATCCAAAATTATGACACTTCTTCAACCCTTTTGACTTCTAAAACAATCAAGACCATAACCAATTACAGCAAATATAGATTGCATCTTGAATTATGAAAAGGCAGCTTATCAAGCATTCATGCTTGTTAAATGAAATGAATATTTGAATTTTTTATCTTTAAAATTAAAAAAAAATTACATGTAGTTTTTAATTTTTAGAAAATTATTTTTATATTTTAATTAAAATAACAATAAAACATAAATATTACTCAATCAAATATTGTTACTCTGAATTATCTTAAAAATTAAAAAAATTAAAGGAAATTCTTTTAGTAATTTTAAAAAATAATTTTTTTAATTTCTTAAAATGCAAAAAAGGTGTATAAGGATAAATTTTTTGTTTGACTTTTAACTTTTGTACTCACTACTTGCAAGTATAAATCACGTGGCCTTCATTATATTCTACTCACGCACTTCCACCTCCTTCAATTAATCCTATCTTTGCCTTATCTTTTCTTTCTTTTATAGCCTTCTGGTTTTGTTTAATCAGTTTCTTTGTCAATGACATCGTTTCCCAGATTGTGTTATTATCTGGTTTATGTTATGACGGTGTCTTTGAGCTTTTCACTTATGGGTTCTTGCATGCCAAAACTACCTTGTTACTTCATCTTCGGAGCTTCATATTATGATAATGGTAACAATAATGCTCTTGTAACAACAGCAAAAGCCAATTATCCGCCTTATGGGATTGATTTTCCCGGTGGAGCCACTGGAAGATTTTGTGACGGTCGCATTACACCTGATTTCATAGGTTGTTTTCTTTGTTTTCTCTAATTGAGTTGCATCAACACCAACTTGATGAACTCCTACCTTGCTCTTGCAGCTGAATTTTTGGGATTCAGAAACTATATCCCATCGTTTGCATCTGTTAGAAGTGATCAAGATATACTCAAAGGTGTAAATTATGCATCAGGTGGTTCTGGAATTCGCAATGAAACAGGCATGAACCTGGTAAAGTACCCGACCTATTCTTGAAAGCTAGGACCGTTCGGACTGTTGTTTAATCCGTTGGGCTTTAGTTGTCAACACTAATCTGACATGCAATTAAAGCTTCAAGTGGCACTTGTTTTTTTGTACAATCTCGCAGGGTGATCGAATTAGCATGGATGAACAGCTGAGTAATCATCAGACAATAGTATCAAGGATTATGGCAATCCTAGGAGAAAGAAACTCAGCAACTGAAGATTATCTAAGCAAGTGCTTGTACTCTGTTGGTATGGGTGGCAATGATTATGGCAGCAACTACTTCTTGCCACAGTTCTACCCTACAAGCCGCCAATACACTCCTGATCAATATGCTTCGGTCCTCATCAAACAGTTCGACTTGCAATTAAGGGTATGCACTGCATATTTACTCATTCACTACTCATCTTCGTTTGTGTTTTAACCACAAATATTATGAAGCGTTACTTGTTCCTGTCACACCCTCCACTTCTGGTTTTTGTAAATCCTTTTTGGCTTCAGACCCTGTACAAGCTTGGAGCGAGGAAGACAGTTGTGTTCGGTATAGGTCCGCAAGGTTGTGCTCCAGTGGTCCGAGCGAGGGCTGGCATAAATGGTTCGTCATGTGTTGATGTGGTTAACAACGCTGTTCAGCTTTTTAACGTCAAACTCGGTCCTCTGATCGATGAGCTCAACAATGGTCTTCCCGGTGCAAAGTTCATCTATGTCGATGCCTTCTATATATATTCAAGTTTATACTCTGGTACACATCATGTCAACTTGCTAAAGCAAAGCTATCTAGTGTTTTACAAATTGCATGATTCTTTATCCTAAGTTTTATGCATTCAAAGAAGTCATAAATATATAACATAAATTTATATTTCAACTCAAACCTGGAAAGCTTTTGATGAAGTAATTTAAGCAATCATTTCACTATAACAGCTTAAGTTGTTACGTGAAATCAATTTAATTGATCTTATATATTCATTAACAAATTTAACACCTCTAATATAAACATTAATTCTAACAAAATTATATATGTTTTTTCTTTCAGGGTTTAGGGTGACAAATGCTTCATGTTGTGAAGTGATTACGGGCTCACCAACCTGCATTCCTCAAGGAACATCGTGTCCAAATAGGGGGGACTATTTTTGGTGGGATGCTCTTCATCCATCAGAAGCAACCAATCTAATGTTCGCTAGAAGATCTTATAATGCGCAGTCACCACTTGACACTTACCCATTTGACATTAATCATCTAATTCTTATTTAAGTAGCCAAATTACGTCATATATGAACAATCAACACAAAATAGTTGTTATTCTTGGTGAATTTGTTGTATAATAAGTGTTGATATTGTATTGCCATGTATAACAAGTGCTTATGGCTAATAAACATGACCACAATTTTTGGAAAGTATCTTTTAACTGCGTATTATTGGACCTCTTTTATATTATCAAGATTTTTACCGAGTTGTTGTTATGGATTAATAAAAATTAAATAATCCAATAATTTAATTGAATTGTTTAAGTAAATAAAAATTATTTAATTAAATAACAATTATTCAATTAATGAGTAAAGACTTACTCAAGTTAGAACTCAACCAAATTAGAGATAGTGCGTGCTCGGTCATACTTATTATATTTTCAAAAAATTTTAAAATAATATTATTTTGCAATTGATCTTAAAAACTTGGGCTAATTTGGGCATCAACAGCCGAAGCCTGAGCCCGAGCCCGACACTAAACTTGACAAGTCAACTAAGGCTTAGCCTGTCAACTTAGAGTCCAAGAGGCTAACCCCGAGTCCAATTGTAGTAGGAGGGTCATAACAGGCTAGTGGACGGATTGTTTCAGAAGTTATAAAAAGGTAACTTCGTGCCTGATTAAGGAATCGACTAACTGTTACCCCGGTTAGAATATCTAGCTAGTCAAAGACTAGTGTTCGGTTAGCAAAACATGTCTAGGTACATGTCATTATAGGGATTAGTTTGTGTCTCCACTGAATATTAGGTTTTTCTTAGATATATATATATAAATAAATAAAGAATAATTAAGATGTGAGAAGAACCTTTAATATTTGTTTGTGTTTGCATAACAATTAAGAAAATTATTTAAGATATATACATATATTTTAAATGGAAGAACCCGCAGTTACTATCATTTAGATGCATACTGAATAAATTTTCTAATTGATACAATAATTTGCAAATTATGTCAACAAAGTACTCCACATTAGACAAATTCTATACGACATGTTCGATCGAGAGAGCCTAAATTAAGAGAGTCGAATATAAAATCTTTTAACTATATATCTTCTACTTCACTAACTTGACCACTCCTAAGAGCACGTTAAATATAATTTTAAAAGAATTACTCTTTATTCTTGATAAAATAAAATAATTACAAAAATTTTATTTACAAAAAATTGGTAAAATTGTTCCTTTGTGACCTTGTTAATGTTCATGCACGATTGGACGACGGACAGGCAAGCCATGCTCCAGGAGAAAGTGCACAAGTGGAATGCCTTCATGCAGGGATAGAGGACGCGTGGAGTTATGGTGTGGAATGTCCTCATACAGAGGCAGAGGACGTGTGGAGATGTTGTGGCCCTGGGCACGTGGAGGCGTGAGAGACAGTAGTGTGGTTCTGGTTATTGTTTGACTCAGTCATTTAATAAAACAGTTAGTGGGCAGTAGTTGTTTGCTTTGTTTCCGTTTAGATGGGCTGGAATTCAGCCATAGGAAGTTGAGTTGGTTTATGTTCTTAGTTTCCAAGTAGTTAGTTTCCTAATTCGTTGTATTTCAAGGCTATAAATTGAGTAGCTAGAAGAAGAGAAGAGGATCGAATATATGTCAAACATCCTTTCTCTGATCTATTTCTATCTAAATCTCCTTTCCTAAATTCTGTCTGAGCGGAAGCAAAATTAACCATATCAATTGGTATCAGAGCCATTCAATATGGAAACCAGCCAGAAAGCAAACACTGATTTTCGTAATGAAGTAGCCGATCTACTTTCTAAACAGGAAGCTGTCCTAACTCAAGTGAGTGACAACTACAACCAGCCGCAGACACGAGTAAACGAAAATTATGACCAATTGAGTACAATGGTGAGGAATCTTACTCATGAGTTTCAAGCCTTTAGAATGGTAGTAACTCCTACACGGCAACATACTAGAGAAAATCCAATTTCAGGGGAAGGAAGCTCTCGACCCAGCCTTGATAACTCCAGGACTCAAGGCTCAGACACACGAAAACCCCAACCCAAGTTGACGTTTCCAAGATTTGAAGGCGACAATCCTCAAGGATGGTTGTTCCGCTGTGAACAATATTTCATTTACCACGGCATACCGGAGGATGAGAAATTGTCCATTGCCTCATTCCATTTGGACGGAAAAGCGCTACAATGGTATCAATGGTTTATTAAATTCAGAATTTCTCTATCTTGGATCGAATTCAACCGCGCTCTCCTTCAGAGGTTTGGACCCACTGACTATGAAGACCCCGGGGAAGCATTAAAACGATTGAAACAACTGAATTCGGTGGATACCTATCAAGAAGAATTTGAGAAGCTGTCAAACAAAGTGGATGGATTACCAGAGAGTTATCTTGTTAGTAGCTTTATTGGGGGACTAAAGGATGAGCTTCGAACGGATGTCAGAATGAACAAGCCGCGTACCCTCCCTGATGCAATCGGCTTAGCTAGGTTGGCAGAAGGACGCTATCATCAATCTCGTCGGCAAAATCCACCCCAAAGGAGTGTGGCTAGTTTCGACTCTAGACTTACGAGTCCGGGAAATCCAGGAGTATTAGGACCAGTACCGAACCAAAGAAATGCGAATCCAAACTTCCACAGATTGTCAGCGCAAGAGGCTAGGGAACGGAGAGACAAAGGTTTGTGTTTTTATTGTGATGAGAAGTTTTCACCTGGTCACCGGTGTGTCCGACCACAGTTTTTTATGATTGGAGACGTGGAGGAGATTATAACCCATGAGGATTCATCAATAATAGAAGATCCAGGAGGAGATAATGAAATGCCAGAAATTTCTTACCATGCAATCACAGGAGCACAACATCACCAGACACTGCGCCTAGTAGGAAAAATTCGAAACTCTGAGGTTATGGTTCTTATCAATGGAGGCAGCTCTCACAATTTCATCGATAAAAAGATAGCACATAAGTTTGGGTTCACCATTGAGACTGGAAAGAAGTTCCAGATCAAGATCGCCAATAACACTTGGATCGAATGCGTAGGCTTGTGTCAGGGCATTAGATTGGAAATTCAAGGCTGCGTCATTCATGCAGATTTCTTTGTCCTCCAAGAATCTGCGTATTCAGTAGTTTTGGGGGTCCAATGGTTGTCAACCTTAGGTCTAGTGGAGACTGACTATACAAAATTAACGATGGCGTTCAATTGGTGTGGGACTCGATACACATTCCAAGGGATTAAGCAAGGATTAGAGGCATTATCTGATAAGGAAGCAACTAGAGTCTTATCAAGTAATTACCATGGAGAAGGGTTCTTCATTCAATTATTTAACACAGAAAATATCTCCAACGATTCTGTAGGGGGCCACCCGGATCTCAAGGACATCCTATCCAGCTACTCGCACGTTTTTGACAATCCCACGAAATTACCACCTATAAGATCTCAAGATCACCGTATCCCTTTAATCCCTAATGCACCAGCTGTAAACATGTGTCCCTATCGGTATCCCTACTACCAAAAATCAGAGATTGAAAAGCAGGTACAAGAACTTCTCTCTACAGGGCTTATTAGACCTAGTAATAGTCCTTTCTCCTCTCCAGTGTTGTTGGTGCGCAAGGCTAGTGGAGAGTGGAGATTTTGTGTTGATTACAGAGCACTAAATTCCATCACCATTAAGGATAAATTTCCAATACCAGTGATTGACGAATTGATGGATGAGCTCTTTGAAGCCAGGCATTTCTCCAAATTTGATATGAAAGCTGGATTTAATCAAATCCGCGTCTTTGAGCCGGATATTCCAAAAACTGCGTTCAGAACTCATGAAGGTCACTACGAATTCGTAGTGATGCCCTTTGGTCTCACCAACGCTCCTTCTACTTTTCAAAGCTTGATGAATGATATATTCCGACCGTATTTGCACAAGTTTGTCCTAGTCTTTTTTGACGATATCCTTGTTTACTCAAAGTCATGGGAAGACCATCTTGAGCATCTCCGAACCATGCTTGACATCTTATCTCATCATCAATTGTTTGCAAATCAGAAAAAGTGCGTGCTTGGAGTCCAGAGAATAGAGTACCTTGGCCATATATTAACTGGAAACGGAATCGAGCCTGACGGAGCTAAAATTCAAGCAGTCAAGGATTGGCCAACGCCTAAAAATGTCAGAGAGGTCTGTGGATTTCTCGGTCTTGCAGGGTACTACAGGAAATTTATCCAACACTATGGGATAATTGCGGCTCCATCAAATCGATTACTAAGTAAAGAAGGATTTAAATGGACTCATGAGGCAGAGGCAGCTTTCAAACACCTAAAAGAAGCTTTGATTAGAGCCCCAGTGTTGCGACTACCTAACTTCAACCAAGTCTTCATTGTGGAATGCTACGCAAGCGGTATTGATATTGGGGCAGTCTTGATGCAAGAAGGCAGACCGATCGCATTTTTCAGCGAAGCTCTCAAGGGAACCGCACTCAATTATTCTACGTATGAAAAAGAGATGTTGGCTATAGTTAAATCAATCAGGAAGTGGAGACCGTATTTGCTTGGTCGAACATTCATTGTACGTACTGATCATAGGAGCCTAAAGTACCTCATGGAGCAACGGATCACAACTCCGGCACAAGCTCGTTGGTTACCCAAATTACTAGGGTATGATTATGAGATTGAGTATAAGCAGGGGGCTACAAATAAGGCGGCTGATTCATTGTCACGCAAGGCAGAAATTCACTTCATTGCAGTCTCTAGACCAGAATCAAAGTGGTGGGAACAGTTAAAGAACGAATGTGCGACAGACCCATATTATGAACGTTTCCTGTCTCACACACGTGCTCAACAAAGGGATGGAGTATGGTTTTTGGATGAAAAGGTAACACTGAGCCCTCTATCCAATTTAATTCCTATTATTATATCAGAAATGCATGATACTGCATCAGGTGGACATTTTGGCTTTGAAAAGACCCTAAGCCGTTTGAAGATAGATTTCTTTTGGCATGGAATGCGTAGTTCGATGAAGGAATTCATTAAGCAGTGTGAAGTTTGTCAAAGGAATAAAACAGATACTTTAAGGCCAGCGGGACTGCTACAACCTCTGTCATTGCCAAAACAAATTTGGACTGAAGTCTCAATGGACTTTATCGAAGGGCTGCCACTTTCTGAGGGGTTCCAGGCGATTATGGTGGTAGTAGATCGCCTATCTAAATACACCCATTTTGTTGCCTTACGTCCTCCTATCACAGCGACTCGGGTGGCCAAAGCTTTCATGGACAATATCGTTCGACTACATGGGTTGCCAGCTGGTATTACAAGTGACAGGGATAGGGTGTTCTTAAGTACTTTTTGGACCACCTTATTCGAACTTCAGGGTACCAAGTTAAAGATGAGTACAAGTTATCACCCACAAACTGACGGACAGACAGAAGTGGTGAACCGAATCTTGGAACAATATTTAAGGTGTTTCACCAGTAATCAACCCAAACGATGGAGACAGTGGTTGGCATGGGCTGAATACAGTTATAATACCTCCCAACATGCTTCAACTAAGGTTACACCATTTGAAGCGGTGTATGGCACGCCACCACCATCGTTGTTAAGGTATGTTCCTGGTACTACTAATGTTGTTGCAATTGATGTCCAGTTGAGGGAACGAGATGACATTTTGAGAGACCTGAAGACACATCTGGTTCAAGCCCGGGATAGGATGAAGAGCATGGCTGATCGTCACCGGCGGGATCTAGAATTCACGGTGGGTGATCATGTCTTCCTTAAACTCCAACCATACCGCCAGACCTCAGTAGCATTCAGGGCATCTCTCAAATTGTCTCCACGATTTTTCAGGCCATTTAAGATTGTTGAACGCATCGGGGCAGTGGCTTATCGTTTAGAACTTCCAGCTGGGTCTAGAATACATAATGTTTTCCACGTAAGTCAATTAAAAAAATGTGTCGGCAATATCCCTGTGACTTCTGCCAATCTTCCACCATCTTTTGAGGAACACACGGTATTGCCTCAACCTGAGGCTATTTTGGATAGAAGGACTCGACAGAAAGGTCGTTACCGACCAAAGGAAGAGGTGCTCGTGAAGTGGAGGGGGGCTCCGGTTGAAGACGCTACTTGGGAAGATGCTCGTCGTCTCCGACATGTTTATACTGATTTTTCCCTTGAGGACAAGGATCGTTCGATGGGGAGAGGAATTGTTAATGTTCATGCACGATTGGACGACGGACAGGCAAGCCATGCTCCAGGAGAAAGTGCACAAGTGGAATGCCTTCATGCAGGGATAGAGGACGCGTGGAGTTATGGTGTGGAATGTCCTCATACAGAGGCAGAGGACGTGTGGAGATGTTGTGGCCCTGGGCACGTGGAGGCGTGAGAGACAGTAGTGTGGTTCTGGTTATTGTTTGACTCAGTCATTTAATAAAACAGTTAGTGGGCAGTAGTTGTTTGCTTTGTTTCCGTTTAGATGGGCTGGAATTCAGCCATAGGAAGTTGAGTTGGTTTATGTTCTTAGTTTCCAAGTAGTTAGTTTCCTAATTCGTTGTATTTCAAGGCTATAAATTGAGTAGCTAGAAGAAGAGAAGAGGATCGAATATATGTCAAACATCCTTTCTCTGATCTATTTCTATCTAAATCTCCTTTCCTAAATTCTGTCTGAGCGGAAGCAAAATTAACCATATCAGACCTTATGATCATATGTATAATTCACGAAAACAATTTCTTTGTAAAATTACAACTTATGATCATATGTATAATTCACGAAAATAATTTCTTTGTAAAATTAAAAAAAAAAGACAATATACATTATAACATTCTTCAATTTCCTACAAGCCGTAAATTGTATCTGCCGAATATGCTGACTTTAACTTGTTGTTACGAAGAAATGTAGCAAATTTTCTAGGCCAAGTGTTAATGTCATATTCTTACCTTACAAGATAAACGTTTGAATACCAAAACTCGATAAGTTAGGATTAACACTCAAAGCTAACCCCAATTAACATTCAACGAGTGTGAGTAAAATAAATAGAACATTGGGGTCCACAAAGAAGCCATTCCACCAATGCCACTTGTCGTTGTGGCAGAAAACTATCACAACCACCGTTGACAACAACACCGCCGCGTGCTCTCCTCCCAGCCACCAGCCCCGGCCGCCTCCAACCCTGCCACGTGGAGCTTCGTTGCGGAGCTACATTGTGCCCCTTTTTTGATACAATGTATGGTTCTGGAATGAATTATTTGATATTCATATCTCAACGGTCTGTGGCTTGCCACGTCACTGATTGTAAAAGTGGGCCCGAATAAGTACGAGTAATTTTATGCCCTGAAGCTTCCTCTCCTCGCCGTTCAATTCTACACAACGCGGCATATTTCCTTTTTGATCCATTTACCTATATGACCCTGCTGATCAGTTAAATTTACTAATATCCTTAGATTTTTCATGATTCTTATAAAATGAAGTAATTTGTAATTTAATCTAAAAGTAAACTTAATAATCAATCAATCGTCCACGTTATCTGAATCTATGTTTGGTGTAAATGTTTTATTAATTTTTGCTACTTTGTCAAAAATTGAGAAAGGGTTATTAACGTATACAATCTTTCTTTTATATTTTACAAAATAAACATTTTTGTTATCCAAATTTATAATTTTCTGTTCACAAAAAAGTAACCTTAGCAGTTAGTTCAAGGTTTATTCTCTTTTACATCATACATATGTATACACACACATATATATATAATTAAACGATATAATTCTAATTTAATTTAATTAAGTTTAAATAGCTAATTTTTTAAAATCAAATTTACATAAAATGTGAATAAAATTATAATTATTTGATCAAGTAATTCTTAGAAATATGTTTTTTATTAACTAAGCTATAATACAATTAAAATATTATCATTTTCTCTTATAAGTTCATTTTAGTAATAAATATAAAATCATGTTTATATATATATATATATAAACAACTTAATAAAAGTCGAATTAAAATATAAAATTTAGGAAAATCTAATAATACACTATTTTATTTTTATTAATAAAGAAACCATTTTTAAATATTATATATATATAATTATATCTAATTAAATTTAGAAAACGTGATTTATTTTAGTTCACATTCACTAAATTAAAAAAGTATTTTGATAACTTAAGAGGTGTGGTTGAGTAGCAAGGAACTCATCCGTCTTTAATCAAAGGTTAGGAGTTCGTTCATTGATTTTAGGTATGAAATAGTCTTAAATTTTTGGACCAGCTGTCTTATCCTGTGAGGTATCTTCTTATCAACAACGAAATTACTCATCGGATCCGTCAATAGATACCATGGTAAAAACAAAATATTTTGATTGAATAATTTTTAAGTATTAAATAAAACGAAACATTTAATACGAAATTGTTTTATTTTAAATTAGATGAAAATGGTCATCTCAACGTTTTACATGGGGTTGAGGGGCAAATACGGAAGAAAATGACGAGCAAACCCAAGTGAGGTGAGGGGACTTGAAGTCACGTTGTATGATTAGATACACGGGAAATGATTCGACGTAGTCAAATAGCGACACGTGTTGGTAATCCTATGGGTCTGTCCAAAATTCTTGGTGGAGGATTGGGCATGTGGTTTTGTGTCAACTGTCAAGAGATATTTTTCCCAAGGCCAACCACACCCATATGTTGTTTAAAATATTAACTTCCTCTTTACTCTATGCAATTTGTGGTCCTTGGAATTTCGTTTTTTCACTCTTTTTCTACTTCTAGAGTTATATAATTACAACACGCTATTCCCAATTTGTGTAATTCTTTTTGGATTTAAGCTCAATATTACAAAATATAACATAACTACATATTACTTATTTTGATTATTCTAAATACGAACTTTGAAGTAATTTATAAGATTTCGTGAATCTTAAAAATAACTTTTTTATAAAACATCAAAAAATGTTACGTATAATTAATAACTTTTTTTTAACCTCGCAAATTATAAAATCTTGTAAAGAGGAGTTAGTATATTTCTTTATCATTATAATATCACATTTAATCTAAAATCTTGAAACAATCTTATCCCTGTATAATAAAGGGGTTGTTTCCGATATTCTACTTATTTTGAGCATTCCTTAGGCTTGCCAATAGTTAAGTCGGGGCTTAAGATAAAATCAAATTAGTTTTAAATTGTAAATTTGTTATTTTTTAAGTTATTTCAATAAATAAAAAGATATTTGGTGGATTTTTTTTATTTTTTACAAATTAAACTTTAATAAGAACGGTGAAGTGATCGTGATATATATGAAAACTAATGGACTAGAGATGCTTAGGACAGAACATTGAGAAGTTCGAAGGAAACGAGGTTTGTGAGCTCTTCTTCTCTCCGTCTCTGGTACAGAAAAATGAAGGCTAAAGCTAGGGTTTGTGAGCTCTGCGACCGAGAAGCCAGACTCTACTGCGAATCTGACGCTGCGTTTCTTTGCTCTGACTGCGACTTCAACGTTCACGACGCAAACTTCCTCGTTGCTCGTCACATTCGCCGGTTGATCTGCTCCGAGTGTAAGGCTCTTACGGGTTATTGCTTCTCCGGTGCCCGATCACCCTATCTCCAGGCGCTCCGGTGCAGGTACTGCTCGTCAGAGTGTGTTGTTGACGAAGAAGATGAAGAAGAAGGAGAAGGAGAAGGAGAACTGGATTCGATCTCTTGCTCTTCTTCTTGTTCTTCTACTTTATCGCTGGCTTGCATTTCCGGCAACGAATCTCAAGCTCATTGTCGGAAAGTTGCTTCCTTGAAATCGGTGACCAGAGACGCTGAAGAGAGGAGTAGGAATCTCCCGGGGAGATTTTCCGGTGGGAAGGTGGTGAAGTCGGCGGAGGGTGTTTTCGTAAATTGGTGTAAAAAGCTTGGGCTGAATGGTAATCCGCTGGTTTCATCGGCGACTCGAGCTTTCTGCTTGTGTTGGGTTAAATTCGGAAGGGTGTTGCCGTTGAGAGTGTGTCTAGCGGCGTCGTTTTGGTCCGGACTAAGATTAAGCGGAGACAAATCCACTACCACGTGGCACAATACGAGGAGATTAGAGGAGGTTTCAGGAGTTCCGATGAAGTTGATCATCGCCGTTGAATCGAAGATCGAACACTTCATTAGAAGATCACGGCAAGACTTGAAAGAGGGATGGGCTGAGTCCTGAATCCTGAATCCTGATGCGACGTCGTTTGCCTTACGTGTGTGCTTACAATTTACTTCAAATGTTGGTAACTTTAGGTCAATTCTTAATCATATTTTTAGAATTTTAAGCCATTTGAAGAACAATGTTCTATAAAAAAAAAGTACCCTAACCGATAATTTGGTGATCTCACTTCTGGAATCTCCAATTTGCAATAGCAAAGTCATTATAGAGTGTGTAGCTTCACAACTTTGAGTTTGATATATATATTGGAGTTTTTATTTGATTCCTTGTTTTTCTCTAATAATTTATATATTTTTAATAAATTAATAAATTATAACTCAACAAAATACTTATTAATAAATCTTTGATTTTCAACATTTGTTGGGAACAAATAATTACCAAATCTCAATTTTTAATTAAAATTTTAATTATTCAATAAATAAAAGTATTCTTTTTCAATTATAATTTAAAATTTAAAATTTTATTTAATTTTTAGATAATTTATGAAAATTTAAAATTAATTGAATCTTTTAAATATTGAACTTTTTGTGTTATCTATTTAATTTTGAACTAATTTTTAAAATATTAATTAACATAAGGCATGACATTTTTAAGATATAAAAATGGGGTAGTGTTTTATGTAGCATTATTAGAACAATAATGCCTTATGACCATGATAATGGAACGGTCCATTTGGAGGATTAACAATATATAAAATTAGGAAACTTTAATAGTCGCCGAGTTGCCGGCATCCCAAAATTGTTGCTTAATTATTTTATTCCCCAAACCATTTTCGACAAGATTTTTGGTCGTGTATGGGAGCCAGTAGTAGTTGATGTGCATCACTCAAGATTCGTGGCTTGTCCAAGTTATACGAATACAAGGACCAAAAGCCAATAAGCTAGGACTATCATTACGTTATTCCTCAACTTGAGATGCCATAATGCGAAAAAGGGTTTAATTAATATAAAATTCTCATTTGCAATGAAAAATAATCTCATAATCTAAAAGGAACAAAGGGTTTAATTAATACGAAATTCTTATTTTCAATAAAAAATAATCTTACTATTTTTAATAAAAAAGATAATTTTATTGTTAGTGAATATATAAAACCAATTAAGTTGACCTCACGCAACAATTTAAGTTATTGCAGTGAAACGATCATCTCATATAGTATCAAAACTTTTGTTACCAAATAGTTGTGAGTTCAAATCTTACTATCCACCTATTATTTAGTATAAGGTAAAGTGTTCAAATCTTACTATCCATCTATTATTCAATACAAGTGAGCATGTGCAAGTTTAAAGTCCAAAGGGCTTTCACTTGAGGGGGGTATGTTAGTGAATATAAAACTAATCAAGTTGATCTCACACAACAACTTAAACTATTATAGTGAAACAGTCATTTAATACTTACAATCTTGTTAATCCTATTCGTTAATTCGGGTTACTGAAACGAAAAAAATAGTTTATTTAACAAGAAAATGAATCTATTTTTTAATTTAAAATTTTATAAAAAAGTTTAATTAATATGAAATTATGATTTCATTGAAAATTTTAATTTTACAACCTAATTAACCCTATTCCTCAACTTGAAATATTATAATCAGAAAAGGGTTTTAATTAATATAAGAATTTTCTCAACCATACATCATGATTCATGAGACTTGTATGCTTATTCTACATGTCAGAAGTTGGAAAAAAAAAAGCATATCCTTGGGAGACAAAAGCTCTCGATTCATTACCATAGAACATGGGCCAAGTATTTTAAATATGCAACATCTAGAACAAAGAATCTGTTGGCTTGCTCCATAATAAGCTGTATTGAGACCTAATATCATATTCAGATATGAATATTATAAACGTGAGGACTGAATTGTGCTTGGTGAGACTTGTGAGGTATGGGAAGAGAGGTTGGTGGGAATGGTGGTTGTGGATGCGGTTCAAAGTTGTTGCAAAAGAACCAAAAATGGAAAGACGTTTTAAGTGCTGGAGATGGTGTAATCAATAAGATAAGTGCTTATATTTGTATTTATTAATCTGTAAATAAATTTCAAAATAGACTTTTTCTTTAATTTAATTTTTTAAAAAAGTCTCTAATTTTTAAAATTTATTAAAAATTCTTTCTAATTTTTAATTTTATAAAAAATTATTCTCTTAAACTTCAATTAAAAATATATGGATTAATCAAATATCACTAATATAGTAGTCAGTTAATTTCTTAAATTTGACTTAAATTAATTAAATTTGATTTAAATATATAATTTAATAATAATAATATTTTATTAGTTTATGTTATAATTAATTA
Organism: Erythroxylum areolatum; assembly: GCA_024520975.1. Taxonomy (NCBI): domain Eukaryota; kingdom Viridiplantae; phylum Streptophyta; class Magnoliopsida; order Malpighiales; family Erythroxylaceae; genus Erythroxylum; species Erythroxylum areolatum. The sequence continues at coordinate 6,745,137 of JANIJH010000223.1, forward strand.
TTTGTGTTAAAATCAAAGAGATGATTTTTATGGGATTTTATTGTTATTTTTCTAAAGAGTTTTTTTTAATTGAAAATTTAAAAAATTAAGAATTTTTTTTAAAAATATGATGATGGGAAATTTTTTATTCCATATTTGTACCTTTTAAACAAAGAAATGGTAATAATTGCCTTTCGTACTTACTTTATAGGAGGCAAATTGGTAAGCCATTTCCAACCACAAGTTGTGGTTTTGTTGTTTGTTCTTTCACTCCCAATCAATAGCTTAACACTCATTCATCATTAATTAGCACAATTATTCTTGTACTATTTACCTAATTAATAATTATATAAACAGTAGTGGGGCTGTGTGGTGGTGAAACTGTTTGACATTTGAAATGGTTATTGTGTTGTTGGAGAAATTAACTCCACAACCGAAAGGTTCCATAACTGTTCCTGCAAAATCTGTTTGTGTCTTCAGGGGACCAAACTCCAATCTCAGCCATACAATACAAGTGGAAACAAGTGAACATACTCACACTCACACTTGCCAGCTTCAATCTTGTGTATGGAGATGGTAGTTCGGTCAGGCCCGACCTAAAATTAACGGGTTATATCTGAGTTAATTAGACTTTAAATTGAATTGAGGTCTAAGGAGTTGATTTTAGGTTTAACCTAAAAGATTCCAACAATTTGTTTTCACTTCAAATAATATTTTTTTAAGAAAAATTTTCAAAACATTGTCATTTTAATTATAAATTTATTAAAAAATGGCATCGATTTGATTAGTTCAATCAAATTTGAATTATATGACGTAAGTCCAACCGAACTTCAAATTAAGTTTAAGGCACAAGTTAAAAGGTTGGACTGGATCAAACCTATGCCCAACTTGATTCAATTCAACTCATTGTTATATCTAAAAATGTAATTAAACTAATGGCAAATGTGATAAAATTTTGATTTGGTGTGATATTTCATGATTTGTTGTTGATGGATATATTACAAAGATTGAGCTGAAAGAATCAGATCTCTTGAACTTAAACTTAAATATCGTTTGAATTTTTATTTACATTTTTATTTAATATGTAATTTAATTTAATCTGTTAATTTTAAGTTTAATAGATGTTAAATCATAAATTATATTTGTAGCTATTGACTAGAACAATATAGGATAAAGGTTTTCTTTACTGTTTATCTTGATAATACTCATATATGAATGTCTCACATTGAAAAAAAAGGAGAAGAGGACTAACATATAAATCAAACGAGGCACTCTATCTATTGTCAATTGGTTTTAAAATAAAACCTCACTTGGACTTGTGTGTGGTCTAATTTTCTTACTCGTGTGGGCCCGTATAGGCCCATAGCAAATTTTACATAATATCATATCAGGATTAGTCTGGATTATTAATTTTTCGATTGTCCATCTGAATGTCCAATCCTAACGACC
>JANIJH010000223.1:6746664-6768780 GCA_024520975.1 Erythroxylum areolatum
GCTCTGTTAGGAGGCTGACCAATATTAAATCGTGATTCAATCCCCCAGCGGTGGTCGGGCCTGCGATTGGGGGCCCTTGAGGGTAGGGACCAACCTTTTGGAACAAGGTTTAGTCTGGATTATTAATTTTTCGGTTGTCCATCTGAATGTCCAATCCTGACGACCCGGTCCGGTTACTACTGTGTTTATTTCAAGTGATAACTAGATGTCCAGTCTTATTTGCACTTGAGGGAGAGTGTTGATAATATCCACACGTGAGTGTTCCATATTCAAAAAAGAGAGGGAAAAAACTAACATATAAATCTAGTGGACTACTCTACCTATTGTCAATTAATTTTAGAATAGAACTTCACTTAGACTTGTGTATAGTCTAATTTTTCTTCTCGTATGGGTTCATACGCCCACTGCAAATTTCATAATTTAAATGTCAATAGTTCATAGATAGAGTTTATATATGAAAAATGCGAATAAAAATAATTTCACATTTCACCAAAGCCTTCCCTTGCAAAGTTGAATTGGGGTTAATTCTTAATGAAGGGGACATAATCACAGTTACTGTTGTAATTTTTGACCTCAAATCTATTATTTCTACAGATCTCTAACCACAATAATGGTTTTCACTATTCTATCCTAATTTTAGCAATAACATCAACATGTGGTAAAAATTCTGTTGATATAGGATTTAAGAAAATTTAGTATTACTTAGACTTACTTCTAATTCATAAAGTGACTATTTCAAAATGACTTTTTCCTAATTTTAATATAATTTAAATATAAAAATATTGATTAAATATGTAATAAAATAATTAACAAATATTTAAGTCAATTTTAGAAAGTTCAATTATTATAGAGATAATAAATTAAATAGTGCATAATTGCTTATAATTTTTAATTTAGTACCAAATCTTTTAAAATTTTTAATTTTGTGACTAATTTTTTAAAACTCGTAAGATTATAAGATTTTTTTGCTAGATACGACATTTCTACCAAATATTACGTGAATGTCTATCTATTAATCATATTGATTTGGCACAAGGGACGAGTCAAGCTCTCATCCTAAAATTAATGAATTAAGCTTGGATTGATTAGATTTTAAATTTAGCTCGTAATTTTCTTTTAATTTTTAAGTTTTATGTCGAGGAAAATTTACACCAAAAATGAGTTTAAAAGTTTAAAGAAACTATACGACAATTAGGTATTTGATACATTAAGAAGTTGGCTCTGGATTGTGTAATAAGATGGAATTAGAGTTGACAACTAAGAATATTAAAGCGGCTGCCAACATTAAGTGCACACGCTAGAAATGGTATGCTCAATAACAACCTGATGCTCCGAAGAAGGCAGGCTCTTTAGCAATTGAAGGTATGACTGGCATTTAGTCAGGTTGGGTATGGGCCTTCTAGGGTCGAACTTGATTTGGAAATTTATGTTCAAGTTTAAGAAAGTCCGATTAGACTCGATGCTTGCGGCCATAGCTCAAGTTCGAGCTCGAGTACTAGTCTGAGTCTAAGTTTGAGCCCAATTTAGTAGTCTAAAGTTTGATTGAGCTTGGACTAAACCTGATCGGACTTAGGTGATAAGAATTATGATCGGATTTAGGCTAAGTTCAATTATATTTTGCTTAAAATTTTAAAAAGCTTGTTGATTTTGGGCTGAGCTGAAGCTAACCCAATTAAAATCAATTGGCTAAACCTAGGTTGATCGAGCATCAAACTCATAATTTCTAAAAAATTGGACATTAGGTTAGGCTCCGATTGACCCTTAAAAACAAAATGACATGGTTCTATTGAAAATGACTTCTTTTTGTATTTTCAATATAAAAAATTTTGAGCGGGCCAAGTAGGGCCGGGATTGAGCTTGTGCATCTTCTTGTTTTACTTGATGTATATTGAATTCCGAGTTGACCTAAATTGAATAACTCAAACTTAAACTCGTCTTAAAAGTCTAAAATTTTTAAAAAATTTTGAGTCTAAATCAAAGCTTAATTAACTCAGATCAAAACTATTGACTTTCATCGAGAGTGACAGACTAGACTGAACAAAAATTATCATCCTTCTTTAAAGGTGCCAAATGCTTTAGATAGCAAACTTGAGAGTGATAGAATGGAATATTATATCAACCATACCTAAGCCTTATAGAAAAACAGAGAAATCCTATGTTCTACTTTATTCCAATCATGTTTCCAATCTCAATACGACGTTATTTTATGTATATTTAGCATGAAATAATGTCAGATTGAGGACAGAAATATGGTTAAGAGGACAAAAGATACGCTCTTTCTTCTTTTTCTTGCTTTGTTCTTTTCTTTCATTGAGCTTCTGAGTTAGAACAAAAGCCGAGCTTAACCCTCACTAAGCTTCCGCTTCCGGCGACTATGGAGGCTGTCTCAAGCTCAGTTTTCGCCCCCAGATTGCGGGAAACATGCCCGGATCTTAACATCCCATCTTCTTCTTCCTCGTCCTTATCATCTGTTTCATTGAAACTACGCAAAAATCGTACTGAGTCTCTTAGAGTTGCCGAAACTCCTGGTTTTCTCTGCCTTCGCGAAGTTCGTTGTCAAGCTTCCGAGTTGCAAGGTGGTGACAGTGAAGATCAGAGTACGTTTGATAATGGGTCTGGTTTAGTTTCCTACGAGGCTCACTCTTTGTCCCATGTAATCAGTCGCAGATACTCGCCTTAACTTGTAACTAAGTTCCCATCATACTACTTCCATTGTCGTTGGTTTCTGCTTGTCTTTGTTGGATGGTTTGATACGTTAATGTTGTATTCTGAAGAAATTCATATATAAAAGCAGGGGACTTGAATTTTTTATATTTACTTCTGACATGAAAAATTTGCAATCTTCTCGAATAACTAGTACATAGCGCAAGCATTCATTTCTTTATGATTTCTTGGCATTTTGGAGCTCCATTAGATTTCACATTTGTTCTTCCTAATTATGTTCTAGACCATTATAGTTTTCGGTTTTCAAGTGTTTATTTTTGTGTGTATAAGCTGACTCAATCTGAATTCTTACAAATTAGAAGCTGAATCAATCTGAATTCTTACAAATTAGTTTTCTTTTTCTCCCTAACTGTGAGACGTTAGCATGTAATTGTTGTGGATGTTCTCGTAAAGAAAGTCTGTCATGTTCTTTACATCAATGAAAAGTGCTATAACTTAAAAATTCTCAACATTGGTTCTTGAGTTTCTGTGACAGTTAGAGTTTGGTTTGCAATTGTTGACCGTTCAGTTTTTGTATATTTTTACCTTGACATTGTCAATATTCAGATTCTGTTGTACTCTGCCATTTTTGATGGGAATAGTGCATCCTTATATAATATGTGCATTATGTGTTTTTCATGACATAGAAAGTTAGTGGATGTATCAAATCGCTACTTCAGATTGGTATTGATGGCCTCTCTGATATCATGAAGGATTTAATAAAAAATCAAAGTGGGGAAATGGATGCAGAGGGAGTAATAAAGCCTGAGAAACCACTTTCAGTCCCACCTGGAAGCGGAACAGGTGGTGGAACTAGAGCTGGACTTTTTAGAACTCCAATATCTGGCGGAGTGCAGACTGCAACCTCTGCTCATGGCTTACCTCCACCAGCGTTAGCTGTTCGAAATCTGATGGAGCAGGTAAGGCTGTTCCTTAGGTCTGAAATCTTCTGTTGCAATGATTTTTAAAGGAATTACCTCAATCAAATTGTATTAAATATCCAAATTTTCCTGGTTATTAAGGCGAGATTTGCACATCTGTGCACTGTAATGTCTCGAATGCACCACCGTCGGCAAGGTTATCCATTTGGTTCCCTAGTAGACTTTGCACCAGATTCAACAGGACGTAAGTCAACAAAATCTTTTGGCATCTGATTCAAGTGTTTGACCCTTCTCTTCTTAATAGGTTGCCACCGGATATATAGCATAATGAAGTTCAAATGGCTGAGGGTTTTGCTGCTATATGACATATCCTACCTGGTTATGATGCTTTGTTCTGTTTACCTGAAGGGTATCTATATAAGTATTAAGAATGCTAATACACTGGAGTGGATCTGTTGCCCATGATTCTCCATGTTCATGTTGAAATCCATAGTTCTTATATTTCAGCTTATCACTTGCTTAATTATATTATTTACCTCATATGCAGATCCTATATTTTCATTTTCCCCACTGTCCATCCACTCAAGAAATTTGTTAAGAGACCCTAGATGCTCACTTGTTGTACAGGTTAGTGTCTCTTTTTCATACTTCAATTTTTTTGGTTTGTTTTGCTTCATACATGAACTTTGTTGTTGGGATTCGGTAGATACCTGGCTGGAGTGGATTATCAAATGCAAGAGTAACAATCTTTGGTGATGTCTTCCCACTTCCAGAACATCAACAGGTACGACTTTTCTCTCTCTCAACTCCCCCTCTTTCTGTGTCACTCACACATATATGCACGTACTTGGCACATGCACATGCACATATACCCTGACAGACACATGCTTGAAGTATGTTTTTGTTGTATTCTTTGAAGTATGGCTGCGAGATGTAACACTTGTAAACTTTTAATGGATAACTTGCATTTATTGTCTTATTGAGAAAGTCATTTAGCAGTTGATCCAGTTCGAAGCTTCAGCTTTCAGATTGATTCAGTCTACCTGTTAATCACAAGCACCAGCTTGTATAATGTCCAATGTGACTCGTTGTGCTTTTGTAAATTTCAGTTTCAGTTGTTACATTTTGGCATTTTGCAATCAGGAGTGGGCTCACAAGCAGTATATAGCAAAGCATCAACAGGGGCCGTCCATGCAGTGGGGGAATTTCTATTATTTCCGAATGCAGAATATAAGGTTTGTTTTGTACCATATTATATTTTCTTTGAAGTTCATACAATTTTGATCAGTTGTGCAAAGGTTGTTATTGGACTACTTATTATTGTTGACGGCTGATTATGGCAAATTCTGTGAGTATATTATTGTTGATTGCTGACAATGGCAAAATCTGTGAGTATCCAGGACACTATTTTTTCTGGGTTTATAAACATTTGCAACTTAATGCCAGCTTAGCTGTCACAATATCCTATAACTTTGGTTCACTGCCCTTTTAGTTGCTAATCATGACGTCAGTCTCTTACAAGGAAGGCACATAGTGACATAGGACTAACAGATGAGTACTATAAACTGAAAATAGGGGGCTGCTGCAACTTTGAACTGAGGGTGAAAATAAAAAGTACAATGAAAATAAACGAAACATCGAGGAATTGAAACAAACACATAAATCAAACTAATAGGTTTCTAGAAGTCACTTCTAGTGTTTAGGAATCACTCTTAAATATCTAAGAGTCTCTCTCAGAAAGAAAAATGCCAAACTTAAAAAAAGTCTATCCTAATTATTGTTTGAATGTTGAAAGTAGAACATATATAAGAAAGAGTTTTGAAATCGTAATCCTAATAGAATAGGAAATGCTACTAAATTTCCAAATTAATAATAGAATCATATTTAAAAATGATTCTTGTTATTGTTTGATAGAATTAAACCCTGATTTAATAAAGAAAATTCAAAATGGAAATGTTTATCTTTTCTAATAATGAAACTTAACTAATTTTTTATTCTTTTTCAAAATAACATTATGTGAATATCATTCTTGTAGCCCCATTATGATTTCAAGAACTAACATATGCAACTGTCAGTGACATATATTTTATAGGAGGCTTCGGCACTGTTGCTTGGGTTGATGTTAAGGAATATGAGGCCCTTCAACCTGATAAGATTGCTCTTGATGGCGGAGAACCAATTCTAAAGGTCAGATTTAAGTTTTGATAGGTTCTCACTGCCGGTGGTTTTGTTTCTCTCCTGACATTTGTTTTATTCTTAAGTAAGTTTCTCTTTTGTTCTGCAATTCTTGCAATTTTTAAGTTAGAATTTTCATATTCAAAGAGATGCAGTTATAATTAGTATAATTTGCTCAGAGGTGGAATTTCTTTCCAACAGTCGTTAAAACTAGAAAAAGAATGTTTTGAAGGGCCTTGTTTGTAGACTTTAGTAGTATTTACATGCTTTATAGGATTTCATTTACAACTTTCCAGAACAAGAAGTTATGTACTGAAGTTTGTTTAAGAATTTTCAGGCATATACACAAAATGAGTTACTAAAGAATAATCTGCCATAACCAAAGAAAAATCTTACTCTTTGCATGTGAGGTTACGATGGACCGTCTAATATGGTGGTTCTATCAAACATATGTATCAGTTCAATATCTATAGCTGGACAATTTGTCCTGCGCCATGATGCTGTCAATGATATGTTTATTATGTAAAGTCTGCATTAAGTTCCTTTCTCAGAAATAAAATTGAGTTTTGTTTGTAGATTCCTTTAATTATGAACTTCAACCAATATTTAGTTAATTCTGGATGGCTTAGTTCATACTGTGATACAACAGAAAGTCTGAAATTGGAAATGTCTTCTTTTGCATACTCCTGATCGTTTTAGCTTATAATATTGCATTTGTCCGTATTCTTTTCTTGGCCCTTGATCCACTCCATGCCGTGCAATGTTCACGTGTTGATTTAATGTTTAACAAGAGCTTGATTTGCTTGGTAATCGGTTTATGTCACAGGAGCTGAATGCATTATATTCAAAACCACTTAAAGAGCTGTTGTCTATTGAAATGGAGGTGGATGATGCTGCTTTCATATCCATAGACAGTAAAGGAACTGACATACGGGTCCGTCAAGGTACACAGGTAAATATCTCCTTTCTTTTAGTTTCAGTCCTTGTTTTGGTTTTACATTTTTCTTATTTTCTCTAGAGGCAAAGATAATATACTTTGTCTATATTTGCAGTTCAACATACAGAGGGTATCATTTGAAGAGGGGCATTCTGTTGAAACATTAGAGGAAGCCAAGGCTGCTTTATCAAAACTGATAAATAAAGGCCAAGTACGCAGCCTTCAGAAATAACCATTTTGCAACAGAAAAAACTGTAGAAGTTATCTCCTCCTTTTCCCTCAAACTTCCATATGATTTCAATAATGTGAGAACAAACAAATGATCCTCTTCTTGTTGCTAGATTTGCTCTAATATATATATGATCCAATGTCTTCTGATGTGAATAAATCTTTCTGAGGTTTATATGTTGCATTGCAGAAGTTGGGAGTTCATTTTCCATATCCCAAACTTAAAAAGAAGCCTCAAAGTTAATGTTGTCATATCATCTGCTACTTTAATTCTGTGTTTTGCTACCAAAGATTCCATTTTCGGTTTCCAAAAAATACCTATGAAGCACCGACTTGCTCATAGAGCAGGCCATATCACCGACTTGCTCATAGAGCAGGCCATATCAGTCAATACTAGGGCCTGTACATAGTAATCTGACAGACTACTATTACTAATATTTCAGAAGAAGGAAAGCTTAGTTATTTCCTTAAAACTTTGAAGCTGGAGTATGAATTTAAAACATGAACATTGGCAATGATGTCTTGTGAGGTTTTAATGCCTTTTGGAAGTGCCTTTCTAGTAATCAAGCATTTCATTAATGAGTATTACCTTACCAGTAGAGACTTCCTTCCACAAGTGCTTTTCTTGTATTTTTGTATACGATAATGGTTAATCCACTCATAAGGAAGTGATCTAAGTTTTGAGCAAGCCGATCACATCGTTGAATTAAGTTTGAGTTAATCGAGTTTCGGTTTGACCTAAATTATTAAAACGATATTATTTTCATTATAAGTTCGTCGAATTTTAGATTGTGTCGAACGGAGTTATCCATTCGGACCACCAACAGCCATCCCTACTTAATTGTGTCACATTCAGAGGAAAAGAACGAGCTAATCCAGAGCAACAGCGTACAAAAGTTCTTCATTTCACATGCCGGACAAAATAAACGGGGTCGCCTCATTGTCTGCATTCCATCTCTTTCCGAAAGGAGAAGAATTTATCGTCTGCTGAATCACTCGAATGAGACAAGAGATCAAAGATTGAATTTTTTTTCAACCAACAACGTAAAAATTTTTCAATTTTTACCAGGTCTAGAACCAAGACAAACTTCTTTTCACCGTTTCAATCATGAGGACAACAATTTCAACAGATACAAATCCACAAAACAACGCAAACCCAGTTCAGAGCTCTTCCCTTTGCTCAAGAATAATTCACATAACGGAGTAGACAATAGCCGTATCCTCAACATGGCTGTTTCATTCATGGGTGAGACTAGCAGTGGTATCAGTGGCAGTAGTAATGGATCATCACCACCAGCGATAGTTAATTTAGCTCCAGACCATCTATTCACAATCTTGCTTCTTCTTCCTGTTGATTCAATTCTCTCCCTTGCCATGACCTGTAAAAAGTTCAAGTCTTTGACAAGCTCTGATTCGCTGTGGGAGTCCATATGCAGGAGGGAGTGGGGACCCACATCAGTGGATGCCCTTAAATCCTCCGTCATCAACAATCAACAGTTGTCATGGATGAGGGTGTACAAGCAGGTGTCTCAGCTTGACACAGTTTCTTGCCAGAAACTGTCTGACCGGGATGGTGATTCAACGTTTCCATGCCCCAGAGCATCTCACTCTCTCAACTTTGTTTCTGGTTGTTTGGTCTTGTTTGGCGGTGGCTTTGAAGGAGGTCAGTCTTATCCCTTTTTTTTTTTCAACTGGCAATTCCGTTTATTGTTTTGAATGATTATTAGTGTATGACAAAAGAGTTATGAGTGTATATGGTGTTCCACTCTCTCTTTTGTTGCTTAAGGTGCTCTAACGTTGCTTCAATGACATGATATGCAAACTTGGCATCATTTGGCCTTTATATCCGGTTGCAATGCATCTAAGATATGGGAGTTAACATTTATTTCATGATCACTGCTCCTCCTTGTTTGAGAGTTTGGGGATCAACTCTGGAATGTGGGCGGGGAAAAAATCAATTGATGTAGAAACTAGTATACGACCTACAAGATTGTTCATCCGTGTGAATTGGTTAAGGTATAAGGTTGTCTGGAAAAATTATTGATTATCAACTCATGGTTGTTGCCTTGGTTTTCAAGTTGACCTTACAAAACGAGCTGCAACAAATTCTAACACTCTTCTGCCCTCTCAATGATGCTGTCAGCCTCATTTGCCTCCCCTCTTTTTGATGCACCATCGTGGTTTTACTTTAATTTTGGGAAAGATGCCTCTCCTCAAGTCAAAGAAGTTAGGATCTTTCGTCTTATGAGTACCTTTTTCATGCTTTATTCGTGGCTTTTTTAACATATGTTGGGGGAGAGAATTGCAAACTGTCGTTCTTTTTCTTAGAATCCTTGACACATTCCTTAGTTTGACAATCAGGATACCAAATGGTAGCAGAATAATACAATTTTGTCACTTCCATAAACCTGCACCATAAATTACCGACATCATCGATTTTAGAAGAAATGATAAGAAGTGGAATAAGACAAGTTCAATCTGTAGTTGAATCAACTTGGTGGCTCTTAGTTTATGTGGTGGCTATCCGATATATAAAGTAGCAGAGAAAGAAAACATATGAGTGATTACAACTGGTATCCTCCAAAATGGAATTCAGATCTGGAGTTTGTATTCTCTGTTGTTCTGTTATATTGTTTGTGGTTGTGATAACAGTAGTAAATATCTGAGGTTGTAAATATCTGAGGTTTGATGCTTGACAATGTATTCTGAGATAGACATCTGCAGTCTGCATAGCATTGGAGCTGGTAGGACTGCCCATCAAATGCCAAGTCGTTAAATAATGTGATACTACATATATATATGTGATTTTCAAAATTTTTTTAAGTGGGATGTTCCAAAATTTTCCTTATGATGCAAAAATACAAGTGTGAGAACAAAGTAAAGAATGATCATACTATCTTCTAATCCCTTTGAAGGATGCGCAATGAAATAAGGAAAAACATCTAGATTCCTAATCTTTGATTCTTCTAGAGCATTGTTTCTGTGTAGTTATGTTTCAACCTTTCACGAGTGTAACCATTTTCTATATTTTGTGATCCTCATAGGTCGCCATCTTGATGATACATGGGTGGCGTATATAGGTAATGATTTTCCAAGGTTACTGAAGTGGAAAAAGGTTCATTCAGGGATTCCAAGTGGGAGATTTGGGCATACATGTGTTGTTCTTGGTGAGTATCTTGTAATCTACGGTGGAATAAATGATCGTGGAGTTCGTCATAGTGATACGTGGTTGGGCGAAGTTGTCTTCAGTGGGAACCTGGGCATCACAATTTCTTGGACGCTGCTTGATGTTGGGTCAACTGCACCACCACCACGGGGGGCACATGCAGCTTGCTGCATTGGTAAAAGAGAAATGGTCATCCAGGGAGGGATTGGCTTGAATGGTCTCAGATTGAGTGACACATGGGTTTTAGAACTTTCTGAAAATCATCGCTTTGGAACCTGGAGGGAGCTGGTAACTCATCCATCACCACCAGCTCGTTCAGGACATTCACTAACATGCATTAGTGGAACTAGAATGGTTCTCTTTGGAGGAAGAGGATTGGGATATGATGTGCTGAATGATGTCTGGCTCTTGGGAATCTCTGATGGTCAAGCAAAATGGATACGACTTTCATATGAATTGCAGAACATACCTGAAGCAGTTTCTCTGCCACGAGTTGGTCACTCAGCTACACTTTTCTTGGGAACTCAGTTGCTTATTTATGGAGGTGAAGATTCTTATAGACACAGGAAGGATGACTTCTGGGTGTTGGATATTAATTCAATCCCACTGCAGCCAACCACATTAAGCTCGAAGAGATTGCAGGCACACATGTGGAAAAGGCTCAAGATAGAGGGTTATAAACCAAAGTCAAGGTCGTTCCATCGGGCATGTATAGATCATTCAGGACGTTTCTTGTTTGTATTTGGTGGGATGGTAGATGGCCTAATTCAGCCTGTTGAATCAACTGGATTACAGTTCGATGGGGAGCTTTTCTTTGTGGAACTTTTGCGTCAAATGTAGACCGGTGCATAAAGTTACTAAGCTTTGAAAAATCCAAAATTTGCTTAACCTCGTAAATGGAAGTTCTTCCTATAGCTTGTTACGTGATATGTGTAAAGAGTTGCAAAAATCAGTAGGATGCCAAGTTAATTCCTTATGCAGGTTAGTGCCAGGAACCTAAGGCAACATATGGTTGGTGAAAATTAGAAATGAATGACCCTAGATAGCTAGTTTCAAAGTTTCTACTCTACAAGTCAGCAAACAGATGGTCCCTTGATGTACAGCTGAAGTTTTCAATTAAAGAAGTATGTGTATCACCTTATGAGAAAGCAGTTTTGGATTTTCTTTCTTTATCATATACATTTAAGCTGTGTTCAACCTATAGATGGCTCAAGAATCTGAAGGAATAATAAGGCATCTTCATGTTTAATCCTGTTGCACGTATTTGATTCTCAACATTAAACAGATTGCACGATACCAATCCTCTATAATTACAAGTTGACTGATATAAATATAGATGGAACTGTTTGGAAAACGCATAGAGAAGAATGGAACATATTCCATAATACCAAAAAATAGTATAGTTTCAGGTATTATCCCTTCATGTACACAAGAAAAGAATGGTATACTACAAATGCAAACGATCTGATTTTTACAAACCAAAATGTGAGTTAGATGAAGTAAAATTCTAAGAAAGAATAAAACCAATGTTGGCTACGGATTCAGTTTCAATTTTGTTCTCCACATTTCTCCAATGACCTTCTTTGGTGATGGATCATCTGGTCCTTTGTCTCGCTGTCCTGATGTAAAATACAACCATCCATTCCAGAATCCGACCAGCGTGGTTTTCACACGGAAGGGAAGTTTTCCTACTAGTGACCACTTCTGCAAAGATTAGTTAATGGTCAATTCTCACTGAACTCCAATAACAAACCCGAAAGTCAAGTCTACAGAGAAAAGTTGAGATTCCATACCATTGTATTTAGGTTGAATTGAAAGATTTCACCAACGAGGACCATTTTTTTAGTCACAGGGTGCTTCTCTGTTGTGCCTCCAGCAATAACAATAGAATTATTAACAATCGCCCAAGCAAATTCAATATGAGAATCAGGCTTAGGCATAGATGGCAAAACTTTCCATTTCATCTCATCATCCAGCATGTAAACTTCACCATATACTACCTGGAACAAAAATGGGATAGATCTCAGGATTAGCACTCCCAAAAGTTAGGTGTGCAGCCCATAACAATTCAACAGAACTTTCATTTTACAACTCAGTTAGAGATCATACAAAAAATGAACCCTATTCTACATACATGTCAGGAAGACATAATGATTAGTGTGATTCCTATAACATCTTGTAAAATTTCACCTAATTGTTGCACAAAAGTTTTCAGACTGTTCCAGTAATTTAGCTATGGCATCTGGCAACTGTATAGCTTTTCAAATTTTTGCCAGCCAATCACTTGAGCCTCAAAACTATACCCTCAACCTTAACAAATACACAAATAGCTTCACATAGCATTCAGCAAAATCAATAGAATTGACTTGAATTCATATCATGCAGCCTGTATTGGGTTTTGGTAAAAGAGTCCATAAATATATACGTTGTGATCAGCTTACCTCGTTTCTACGAGAACATTTAAATATTGGCGATCCAGGTTTGGCCATAAAATCACCTTCCTGACCACCAATGACATACAACCTATCATCAACCACAATACAAGCCCTGCATAACACCACATAACTTACATATGAGAGAGAGAAAAGAAAAGGAAAGAAAAAACATGTAATTTTGGGATGTGACTCGGATTTAAACCGCATAACATATAGCTTTTTAGAATCACATTTCCAGTTCTGAAACTAAGACTTAGCTGTTCCACAAACCTGTGAGGTCCTCCACGTGGGATTGGTATTTCAGTCTTCCACTCCTTTTCTAATGGTTTTCCATCCTTTACAGCAAGACTCCAATGATCCAAGGCTGGAGTGTGCCGATTTTCCTTGCTGCCACCCATCACATGGAGTCTACCTCTCCAAAGTGTGGTTGCTGGGGCATATCTGCAGAATTTTTATAATGTTAAATTTCTTTATTAAGCAGCAGAAATCACATAGGAAAAACTAATGAAGCTTAAATTCATTTAGAGAAAAAAGCATATGTTGCATATGCCTATATATAAATAGACTTTCTGGAACTAATTGGTCCTGTTAGAGAAAATAAAAGAGGAATTTCATTTTTGACAGGTGAACAGTCAATCAAATGGCTTTCAAAAATACAATAGAATCCATCATCATCTGTTATGATGCAGGAATGTACCTGGGAACGGGTAAAGGTGGCATGTCGCTCCACTGTTTTGTCTCAGTATCTAGCACGAAAGTGTGAGCTGTAGGCCCCCTACATTGAGGTCCATATTGACCTGTGACAACATAAATGTATCTTCCATCTGTTACCATTCCTAAGTGTGAATGTGCCATTTCCTTAGGCATGTCAAATCGCCCTCCCCAATTGTTATCTCTGAAATTGTAAATATCAACATGTGAATGCACCTGTCCAAGATAAAGAAGAACAAACATTAGACAATAAGACCCCAGCTCTATCACCTGGAGTAGATAAAAGCTATTTCCTTTTTTTTGGGAAGTTGATAACAGTTATTTCTTTACATTATTGCATGAGCATGTCAGAATCAAGAAAATGAGGTAATCCTCAAGGTCTCTAAGCAAACCTGAGATTAAGCAAGTAACTTCAGAAGGATTTATAATCTATAAGCCATTTGTAATTCGCATAGAGAAAAAGGCAAGTAACAAACACCTAAGACAATCAGCTGATTAAAAATTATTAACTTTAAACCACATACTAAAAATTCCAACATTAAGCAGATTTCAAAATTTCAACTGATAAACACTATATATCATTATACATTCAGATTGATAATTATTTGGATTTGTGAACGTGTAAAGCAAGATTTTACAACATACATTCTGCAGGCAGAAAAAATGAAGAATGAATTAGCATGATGAAGTAAATATTGAAATAAAAGAAGGTAAGCTTTAAGAGAAAAGAGGCCGAACCCAACAATCAACGTGGAGGAAAGAGATGAAAAATTAACCAAAAAAGAAAAGAGGACGAACCCAACAATCAACACGAAGGAGACAGATGAAAAATTAACTAAAAATGTGTTCTTACGGAATCAATTGTTCCATATCCAGCAAAAACAAAAAGAAGGTTCTTAATCTGTATTGCAGCTCCATCTAGACGAGGCACAGGTGCAGCAGCCATCTTCTCCCATTTCAATTCTGGTGCAGGCAAATCAGCAAAAGTTGCTGATAAGAATCTTTCAGGAACACCCACCCCAGCTTCCGCCTACACGTAGGATGAGTTGGGGTTTATTCTCATTTCCTAAACTTTACATAGTACCAAACCAAATAGTCTCATTTGGATAGAAAAAGGAACTCGATGCAAAAGATGAAGTAAACTCCTAGTCCTTAACCTACTTCCATCTACTAAGAGTGAGTTTGAAATGAGATATAAAAGAAATGATCTTGATCTATAACCATTGTTCCCAACAAGCCAATCCCAAGAGAAACAGAAAAACCAGAATGTAGTTTAGATTAAGTTCAAAGTTCGTTTTTTTTTAATATCTCACTGGCCCTGATCCCACACTAAACTAGTAATCACCAAATACACAAAACTCACGTACAGAGTGCACAAATCAAGATTCGGACCAAATCACAGATACTCAGATTCTAAAAAACCAATACAAAATCCTTTCCTTCCCCAACCCCCGTTCATTACCTTTCCCTGTGGATTACTGACATTAGCTGATCTTGAAGGAACTATCAGATTGGCACGCGACTTGTCATTAGCAGCCCAATTGGATACATAAGAATTGACAGCGAAATGAGGCGAAGATGCCCACAAATAATCAGCTATTAGTCCAATCCCCAGAAAACCCACGAACACCACCACCACCACCAATCTCGTCGACCTCTGCCTCAACGAAGCTCTACCCATCTCATACCTTCTTCAATCACACCAATGCATACCTATAGTTCCGTAAATGCATAGACGTACTGTGTAAAGTTCGTACTTTTATCTTGCTTTCTGCGTGTAGTGTAAACTTACTGGAGAGAAAGGAGATCAGAGAAAAGAAGGAGAACACCGACAGTCCGACAGACAGAATCGAGAATGGACGAAGAGTCGTTTAGGAGGATTGGCTTCTCATCATCTAAAACGACGTGTCGAGTGTTATCTTGCACAAAGGTTGGACCTTTTTTTTTTTTTTTTGGAATGTAAAGGTTGGATCTTTAATTCTCCGATGGCTGCTTGAGACGGACAAGGTGTTCTGTAATCATGTACCAATTCTAATCTATACGATTCTATCCATTTAAATGTGTGAAATTTAAAGAAGATAAAGATAGTATGGAATAGAGTTAGTATCAGATTATAGGCATAGAAGATTTGATCCCACTTGAGACGGCTACTTCAATGCCCTGATGACAAAATTTTAATTTTCTTTGTTCAATGGTTTGTGGATGTTACAAAGTTTTAATTTTGAAAAGAAAAGTAGAGTAAAATTTTATGAAGTAATAGAAAAATAGATAATAATTTTGAATAACCCATTTGAATTAATAGACCAAATAAAGTAGTACAATTTTTTTTTAATAAAAATCATCATATAACTCAAGGCTAAATAAATTAATATGATAGTATTTTAAAAATGACAAGGGAATTTACTACTAAAAACTTTAAATTCAAATTTAAATTTAAGTACAATTTGATTGTCCTAAAATTAAGATATTAAACAAAATTTTTAGCAGTTCTGAATTTAAAGTTTTTAGAAAGGAACTTAATTCATTGCCAGCATGCACAATATTAGAACTCCTCAAGCGTATGATCATGCCCTTGGGACTTTGTTATGATTTCAGATTCAATTGTATAATGCTGTCTATTTACCTTGAAGCAACTGATTTCCATGTTCTTAACTTGTAGTAGGAAGGAACTCTTTATAGAAACAGAAGCTAAAAGCAAGGGTTCTTATTGAGGCAGGAACAAAGTAGGAGTTATCAAACTAACATTTTTAACTTCTTATCTGACAATTTTTGAAAAAAAAAAACTTATCTGACAAACGTATATATAGTAAATCAAAGAGAAAAGCAGGAGTTGAAACCATATTTAGGCATTATGTTTAGACATGGCAATGGATTAGGTCGATTCAGAGGCATGACCCTCCCATAAGGTGGCGTCATTTTGGAGAGGAGGGCCAGGCCCGGGTTGCTCGGGCTAGAATCAGATTGCCATGCCTACTTGCCTCTAAGAACAGGACCTGTATCAAGCTAAATGGGTGCAAGTTAGAACTTTTCCTTGTATGGAATGGAGTTGCTCACAACATTTCTTTTCTATTTTAACATAATTGCAATCCTCTCAAACAAAATAAAACTCCCTACAAGAAACCAAGCCACCCCATCACAGAAAATCCTTCATGGCCCTCCCTAGGTGAAAGAACAAAATGGCACAAAACACAGACTATACACCAAAAAAGAAACTGTGAAATAGAAAACACCACCTCCTACACCATCACAAATCAAAACCCATTCAAGAATACCTGCTGCTGCATCAGTGAAAAAGAAAAGTGAACAGAAATGGCAGAGTGATTCTACACTGCATATTACACAGGTATCACATCATTCTTTGACGTGTCTTCACATCGCAAAACAATACCGTCAAGGCTGGCCGGAAATATACATTTGGCCCATTGACATCCTGTTGTTGTTGGCTCGGGGGGAGGAACGATCATAAGCACATTGTCATTCCTTTGAACAACTCCCATTACACTAACAGTGCTTCCTTCTTTGATATACCTACATATGTAAAAATTCCCACAGTTTTAGTTTCAAAACTCCGATAAAGTAATCCCGCAAGTAACAGCTGATTAGTCAGTAAAATGGAGAAAAGACATTGCAATTAATTTGTTAACTGCTTTAGATTTTATCTAACCAAATATCTTGGCTTTTACAAATTTTTTAGGAGCTGGCTAACTCAAATTTGTACCATGAAGTGTTGCTGACACGGGAAATACCCGATACCATGGTCCTCATCACAAATTGAGAAGATATATCATTTTAAGAAAGTGAGGCTCAAGAAGAAAAGTACTTCAAATGAGCTTAAACTTTTTCCAAAATGGCCATTCAAAAAGGAAAAGAGCCAAAAAAGAATTGAAAACACAGAGACTCTCATGTTATCATAAGCATTTGTGTTTCTATAAATAAGCAATTAATAATAGAGAGCCATACCCTTCTTTCAATCGCATTATACGATCATCAGTTGAAAGATTTCTCTTCCCAAGCCACCTGATGAACTCTGGAGACAACTCTTCGTTGCCAGGGTTGACATCAATCACAAGGGAGTCATCTACATAAGGTGTCACCTGCGCTCCATATCCAGTTTTAACCAACGCTCTGAGACCAGATTGGAAATCAGAGATGTAGAAGTCAACCGCACGCCTCTGTCAATTGTATTTACAACACTTCTGATGAGAATTGAAAAGCTAAACAAGTACCTCAGCGAAGCATGCTAAATGCCTTTCCTCTAATCCTGGGATTGTAAATATAGGTGTTGTGCAGATTATCAAAGACTAATAGAATTCAGGCCACTGCCTCACAATTAGAGGCAGCTTGCATCAGTTCATAAAAAGGCATAATGCTTAAGATAATTCCTAGTTCCTTATAAGTCTTTTAAAGGAATAAATGTTTCCTAGTATGGTACAGATTAAAAGATCAAGAAAAATCACAAAAAAAATTATCCAGGAAATGTCAAAGACTTGTGAGAACCATACAAAAAACATTGTATGCTATTCATCAGAATATATCTAATCAATGTTTCAACTTACTCACTTCTAACAGTCTGAGTCCCCATGTAAATCGGCGGTGAGTTGGGTTCACTGCTTTGGAATCCCATCCTCGATACTCATACAAACTTGTGGAAGTATACACACATCTAGGAACTTTTTGGAATGATGACTCAAGAGGCACATTGCCACAGGTGACCACCTTCAGAACAAATCCGAACAATGAGTGTAAGTTTCTTGAAGATACAAAAGAAGCAGAAAACTGATAACCACTAGACAATATGGACAGAACGGCCACTTAAATGTAAATTCATTCTGCAGGTGTTACTTCATCAGAAGGCATAATCCTCATCCACCCACCATGTTCTACCCATAATTCCCTTCATTTGATGTCGTTCAATGCATATTCACATAAAATATCCTTAAATGATACATAAGCAAGTTGTTTCACATCCATTTGCCTTTCAGTGATAAAATCCCTCATTCTTACATGGAGACGGTTCTAGGCATGTGTCAAAGAAACATTTATGCTATTACTTCCATATCAACAATGTAGAACTAGTCACACTTCACACAATTACTATAACTAAATGAACTAAGTTTCTCATTCATCAATGAGCATACCACATTAAAGTTCATCAGAATTTATAATGAAAAGCAAATTACATACCCCAGAAATCTTCACAAATTGCCCATTTTTGGCATCTCGTAGCTCAGCATCTGGGTAACGAGAAATAAAACCCATGATAGCACCTCTTCCAAAGTACGTATTCCAAGTAAACAACGCAGCAACAGCACCAAATAGAATGACAACAACAATGAGGAGAATTGCATTGTGGACAGCTCCAAGAATAAAACCACCAGCAATGAAGCCCATAACAAAAAGTAGAACCAGTGACCACAGTATTGGCTTCGGGAAGTTCCTTCTGAAGGAAAAGTCATCATCTTGATTAAGAACAGTCATGGCCTGATTGTGAACAACAGCAGAACCTGATATCTTCATTGACCCTGTAGATTCCAGAGGACCAGATACTTTTCGAGGAGCCCCAGATGAATTTAATGGGCCTGAAGATATAGGACCAGATGTAATTAGGCCAGTAGTAGGAAGAACAGGATGAAGAGGGCCAGAGTTTTGGCGGCCAGAGGGCGTTACTCCACCAGACTGAGGGCCTGATGACTTCTTTACGGATTCCCCATGTTTGTTTAAGGGACCAGAGGTTGATTTTTTCATTGAAACTGAAGCTGTCAAGCCTGCAGAAGAAGCTGCACCTGATGTGGTGTAGGCAGCTCGAGCTGCTGCATTATGCGTGATTGGTCCTGAATGAGAAGCAGCACCAAAAGATCCTGTTCGTGAAGGAGCACCAGTTATAGGCCCAGACTTTCTAGATTTTGAACCATCAACAGGGATGTCAAACATTTTCCCCAACTCTCCTGATTTCTTGATATCACCACCTGTATATGGCATGGCCACCGAACTCATTGTCGGAGTTCTTTCCTTAGGCTGCTCTGGCCGGCCTGACACATATAGGCCATTGCTGAGCTTGTGAGATGGGAACCGGGAACCCATCTAACTTCTTTGAGAGACCACAGAAGAATGACAGTGATTCTGTGTGATCCAATAATCAAATACCTACCAAGAACAAAAGAAACATCAGACAGATTATCACTAAAAAAAAGTTAAAGCAAGTTTTCAAATCACCAATAAGAATGCATAGCAGCATGAAAATCATTAACAACCAATCTGAAAGTCAGAAATGCAAGAGCAAGCCCCAGAGACTACAAACTAGAACAGAATGAGGATAACATATTGGCAAGAATGTTAGGACCAAAGAGAAGCTCATTTAAGTTGGCCAGCCTCTTTTACGTCCCAAAACTTGATGGTTATGCCACTTTACTATTATAAATACAAAAGACAGAAACATAAAAAGTTTAAAGTGAGTCATTTGGAAAATACGTGGGTGGCTGCAACTAATGACCAAGAATTAGGTGCAATCATTCTTAAAGTCAGTTTCTTAGATGCCAAAATGCAATTCAAACAAGATTTAGTAATCAAAAAATAGGAAGAAAAAGCAACAGAAAAACATTTTCAATTTACAACCCAGGGATGCCAATCAGACAAAACTTCAACTACCACTCGGTAACTCAATCAATCACTCAAATTATTGAACGTAACAAGTGCAGAATAAGATCTTAGATCCTGATAAAAGAATCTAAAAGGACCAAACGGCAGCCACATCCAATCCATTTTGTTCTGGCATATTCTTATAACTCAATCTTCATAGAACACACTTCCTAGTACCCAGGAAAACCAAAGTGCCCAACCTTCCATCGCAATTGCCAAGTAGCATAAGAAAATATGACTAGCAGACAACTAACACCAAAAGGATGCTATTAGATAGGCCAAATCTAAATGAAAAAAGGCTCCCCATACTTGCCATTTTTGGAAGAAATTCATTATAACCAATAAGATCTATTGGAAGAAGGCAGAGGTTTCGAGTCCTAGGAGCTCACTACAGATAAAAACTCTGAGATACGTACACCAAAGTAATGGCAAATCTACCATTCAACGGAACTTACTAACCAAAAACATAGCTTTCTAGTAGACTCAAAGTGAAAAAAGGGCACCATAATCCAAAATTTGCAAGGCAATATTCCTCAATCCACAGGGTTAGAAACACCAAACATCAAAGGTCCCAACTTTATCGCTCAAATCAAGAAACAAAACGGTAACCAAATCATTGTTAAGAGCAAAAACCAAGATAATGGGAGAGATCTGAAGAGAAGAACAAAACTTTCAGGAGTTGTGGGAGTAAAGGAAAGTAAGATGGTAAAACTGAAACAAAAGGGTATTGAAAGGATGTGCTTAAGCACAACATATACCTGGATAAGAATAACTAGCTGACGAAGTTATTGAAACTGAAACAAAAGGGTATTGAAAGGATGTGCTTAAGCACAACATATACCTGGATAAGAATAACTAGCTGACGAAGTTATTGAACTCTGGTGGAGATCAGGAGACAACAAAAACAACAACATAGGTGAATCAAAAACTAACAATGGTGGCAGACTATTTGCCAAATCTCTCTCTAAAAGACCACTCTTTTCTTTATTTCTCTACAGAAATGAGAATTCGCTGTTCGTGTCTCTCTCTCTCTCACTCTAAAAGTAAATTCTCTTCCTCTCTTCCTCCTACTAAAGATCGTTTCTCGTTCTTTGTGAGTGTCACCTGAGACTTGAGACAGCCGCAACAACTGGTGAGTTGTCTAGTTCAGCAAAAGCCTCCAAACTCAAGTAAAAATGATTATTAACCAACACATTCTTTGGACATTACAATACATTATTTGATAAAAGACTCTTGTTCTTAAACAATGATAAACGCCCTCAACCCAAATATAAAACTCACCTTCCCCAAATATAAAACTCACCTTCCCCTTCTCTCTGTCTCTCCCCTTGCTGTTAGGTCACTCAAATGACAGATAGGCATCAGATACTGATGTGAAATATCATGTTTACCCCATTAACATTTTGTGGGGACACATTGTTTTTGCATCATTTTAATCTTGAGCGTTGCTTACTTTGTACCTTCATCCTATGGGTCCTTTGATTGAACTTAGAACATGTAAAGAGAGATGCCCAACACTCATGGACCGATAAAGACATGATCTTTGTTCATGTAGAGGTTTATACCGATATGGGTTTAGGCAGTTTTAGATTGATGAGTTTGATATTCAATATTTCTTCTTAGTTAATGGCAATTATATATTTAATTATATGTTTCTTTTTGTTGAATATCCAACTGTCCATTGTATATGATATGATAATTGTTTATATGAAATTAGAGATTCTGATTTGAGATACTGCTCATTAAAAATTTAAGCCAACAAAGAGTGAAGAATTCAAAATTTCTTTTATTTAAGAAAAGGATGAAGTTATGGAACATAAAAGAATTCAACCAATATCAATTTGTATTTCAGTAATTATTCAATAGTATCGCCTTATCACTATATTTTAATTATGAAATCTATCTATAATAATTACGATATTCTTTCAAATTTTTAGAGAATAAAAGTTTTGATATGATTAAAAAAACGAATATTTTTAAAGAACATGAGATTAATTTCATTAAATTAGTAAGTTCTATATAAATATAAAATTCCCAACTTAAGATATGTGACATTACTAAGTGATGTATTTAATCAAAATGGTATAATAAATATACTTAGTATTTTTAATAAATAGTTATGTGCTATAACAACTTTGTTTTCTTCCCCTTATTTATTGCCTCTTATGGTATGAATTTCTCAAAACCCTTAACTTTTCTAAGTCATTAAGTGCCTAAAGATTATTAGATTTCATGTGCAAGTGA